>APFE031051542.1:10004-34461 GCA_000404065.3 Pinus taeda | reverse complement strand
CAACATTTTCAAAGCAAGGAAAAGTACTAGGATTCTCGTTAAGAGGGGTTCCTTGGTTGGTAAATTCCAGAACATTTGCCATTATATTCAACTTCAGTGAATTTTATTAACAATTTAAAACTAAAATAAACAATTCACAATTCACAGCTATGGTTTCTAAAAGTAAAAACAAACAAATTAACACGCGCTATCAAATCTAGGAGTCAAACCACACACAAACAGTAGCTTTCTGTACTAAAAACACTAGTTGGTGATGAAATCCAACGTCGCAGAATTCAATATAGAAATGGCAGTTGGAACAGTTACCTCGACAACCTGCTTAATGAAACAGACTGGCACAAGTTTCTCCATTATAACCATCTCCAGTGAAGATAACCCCCCAGAGAGTCGAATTGAGTCTAGTCGACCTCTACTCCAGGTATAGTGGGATCTTCCCTCCACCGTCACCTCAGGAAAGAATCCTCAAGATTATGGCCACTAAGGTTACCAACAGAGACAAATATACCTGGGGGAACAGTCTACGATCCGATATGCACACAAGGGCAGAGTAACAAAGCTCAATCCCCTTAGAGGCTCCTTGACATAATCCAAGGTTTACCAACAAGTGACCCCAGGCTCCTCGACAATGGTCAATCCGAGTTTTACCGTTTTTAATACGTGAATATCTTCTATTGTTCCCAATGAGGAAGGATTGATTACCTCACTAGTTCAGATATGATCTCATGCTTCTTCTTTAAGAGGAGCTTTCCCAGAGCATAGATGAAACAATTGGATTTTTTCCTACCACAAGATCAACTACTTGTTTCTTTTAACTATCTTGGAGAGTTAATTACTCCCTACTCCAAGATACTAGCCTAAGCTATGTTGGTGATAAGAACCCTAGAAATGAAAAAATCACTAGATGAATTTTAATTAAGCGATGTGTTATTTAGGCTGTTATTACTCAAAAGGGTAAATGGATATGAAACCAATGGTGTTATGACCCGACCCAAAACTAAACGCAATTGAATATGATAATTTAATCTCTTCAATTCGATGAATCCTACATAAAGTAAGGAGAGAGTTTCCCTTCACTTCCAACTATGCAAAAAATTGATCACTAAGAGAAAATATAACAAATTCTCTAATGCACTAATTTCATTAAGAAAAACTAATGCAAATCAATTTCAAAACAATTTTTATTTTTATTTTTGTGTTAAAAACAAGCATAAAAATATATAAATTGAAATCAAAGAAAACTGATCTAAATCTACGATTGATTTTTCAGAATGTAAACTATGCAATTGTAATCTATGCACAATTCACTTGAAAAGTTTGCAAATGTAATTATGCACATTTTTCATTCATATTCTGAAAATGAGAATTCTAATTATGCAAATGTGATCTATGCAAGAGAATTATCAAACACAAGATGATTCTAATGTACTCTAAGAACCAATCAAGTGCAAGTCAAGAAAATTGGGTGAGAGTTTGAAAGATCAAAAAATAAAAACACTCAAAGGAGATTAACACTCATACACAATTTAGCGCCCCCCCCCCGGCGAATGAGGGGGAAATGTTTTTGCAAAAAAAAAATCAAAAAGATGCAAAATTGTGAAAAGACTTAGACAAACCTCCAAGTAATGACCAAAGGAAATCAAATTAAGAATTTCTCAAAAAAGAGGCTCAAAAACCCAATTAACTTAATGAAGATTGATGAGGAAGAATTTGCTGAAGAAACTCATAAACAAGGCTTTTTGACAGGATATATGTAGATCTGGGAAAAGACTAAAAGCAATAAAATAATCTAAACTAAACTGGACAAAAAGATTTCAAGATTTAAAAAAAATTTGACAGGGTCCATAGGCCCCCAGTGAAACCAGGTGTGGTACTGCTCTGTGGTAGACTATAACAGTGCGAACAGGGCCGCACTGTACCTAACACAGATGGTGCGGTCCTCTTACAAAAATCCGAAAAACAAAAAATCAAACCAAGACCTAACAAGTACCCAATCCCACACACATCAAGGCAAAATCAGAAACCAAAACTCAAGTTTCTCAAGTCAAAGCAAAGACAAATTAAAACCAAAACCATCCCTAGTGGAGTCGCCAATTTGTTGGCAGGATAAATCGTTCTTGCGGACAAGACTGATCTCCCTAGTATCTAATGATATCTAGCAACAAAGAGAACAAGAAAACCCATTTCTCTCTAAACATGTTTTAATTCAATAATGAATATTATGAAGTGTAAAAAACCCTACCTTGGTCCAATGCTTGTTTGAGGCAGTTTAATCCCAACAGCTTCAAGTAGTTCCCGTTTAATAACCTGCATACACAAACAAGCACACATCAAAGTATACCTGTATATAACAAAACATGTTCATTATGAAGATCAAGGAGCTCATAAAACAAACCATTAGAGACAGTTCATTGAGAAAAATAAACTTGAGTGTATTAACTTAATGAATAAAAGAACTTTACAACCTTTGCCTTGATGTTGCACAAGTCCTTTCTAGGGTCCAGCAGGGGTCTCCTCTACTTTGACAAGCCTCCCAAATGACATGAAAGGTATGTAATCTCTCCTCTCATAAGCTCAAAAAGGAAGCCTAGTTTTCAGCAGCATTTACCCTCAAGAATCTTCAGCTTTCAACCTCCTCTACAACCAGCCCAATGCATGAATTTATAGTGCAAATGGAGGAAGTTTGCAGGTCCACCATTGAAGGGATAAGTTCCTCTTTCAATGGGATAGGCACCTCATATCATGGAGTTAGCTCCCTTAGTTATGGAATGGATGAACCAAGGTGGAGCGGACTTGCCAGCGTAATATTCCTTCTAGAAGTGTCTAGAAGTGACCCAAGATAAGTTTTTAAGAATGAAATCACGCCTTTTTAACTTTTACAGGGGTTCGCACCCATCACTCAATATACAGAGCGGTCAGGTTGCAGGAAACAATGACCATTAGGTACAGCACCGTAGGCAATACTAGGAGAAAGTTGCGAAACCAGGATTTGAGACATTTTTAAGGTCTTTCTCCCATTTTCAAGGCTTGACATGAAGAGCTAGAGTTTAAGACTTGCAAAAGAGGGATGTATGAGTATTGATGGACTCACACAAACTGTAGAAAGTCATGGTGACAATTTTTTGTGTAACAGGTGTCGAAGGCTTTCTGATGTTTTCCTCCCCATTGAAACACCTTGTTCAATCATGTTAAAGCATGTAAGGGAGCTACAATTGAGGAAAAGTTAGAAATGAACTTCCTCCAATATTGTGCTGCCCCTAAGAAGCTTCCCACTTCTCTAGCAGACATGGGTTTAGGCCAGTTCATAATGACTACCACTTTAGAGGGATCTATTTTCGATTCACCACCCCCTACTATATGACCCAAATAATTTAGAGATGTTTTTCCAAATTCACATTTTGAGAGTTTAACATGAAGTTTTTCTCTTTTCAAAACATCTAATGTCTACGTAACATGCTTTAAGTGTTCTTCCCACGTTTTACTAAAAATTAGAATGTGATCCAGATACACAATAACAAAAACATCAAGAAAAGGTCTGAGTACATCATTCATTAATCTCATGAAAGTAGTAGGAGCTTTAGTTAAGCCAAAAGGCATAACTAGCCACTCATACAATCCCTGCTTTGTTTTGAAAGCAGTCTTCCATGCATCTTGTTCTGCCACTCTGACCTGATGATATCCACTGTGCAAGTCTAGCTTGGTGAAATAAACAGCTTCCTTCAATTGATCTAAAAGATCATCTATGCGAGGAAGCGGATAATGATTTTTAATTGTTACTTTATTTATTGCTCAGTAGTCAATGTACATTCTCCATGAGCCATCTTTCTTTCTCACCAAAATGACTAGTGACCCACATGGTAATGTGCTAGGCCTAATGAACCCTTTCTTGAGCAACTCTTGCACCTACTTCTTGATTTCATCATTCTCTAAAGCAGACAACTTGTACATTCTAATGTTGGGAAATGGAGCATCTTGTTGCAAAATAATATCATGTACTATTTCCTTTTTGGGTGGTAGACCTTTAGGTTCTTGAAACAAGATATCATACTCTAAAACAACCTTTTCTAAATCAGCGTGTTGTTTAGCATTACAGCCCTCAAATACATTGGTTTTTTTAGGTTTCTTTTCCTTTACAACCATCAGTAAGAATTGTTTGCATGAATTTATCATTCTTTTCATCTGCCTTGAGTTTATGAGAGTATAATTATTCTTGAGCTTATGAGCTCTTACAAAGTATTCAATTCCATCTTTGACTAGTAGATACGTGTTCTCATCTCTATAGAAAACAACTTTTCTATCATACAAGTAAGGACTTCCTAAAACAATTCCACATATATCCAAATGAATTATGTCTAACTCAACCTCATCTACAAATGCTGACCCAAAAGAAAATTTGAGTTTGCACTGTCTAGTCACTTGTATTTGTGGTAAATCATTCAACCATCCTAATGGGTATGGTTTCTTGTGAGGTGTAGTTGACAATCCCAATTTCTTTACAATTGCTTCAGAAATTAAATTTACTTGTGAGCCACTATCAAACAAAGTATCAATCTTTTGATGTTTGGAAATAACTCGAATATGGAAAAGCTCATGCCTTTTTCTCCCATTTTATTCATTAGTAATAGATTGTGCAGAATTACTAGTAGATGCTTCAGAATTCTTACCTTTTATACCTGTGGCTGCAATGGTTGTTTCATCTCCCGAGTTTGACCCCAAATCTTTCTGAATAGTTGTAGTAGTCTTCTTCTTCTTGCCCTTAAATTTCTTAGGTCTCAGCTCTAGGTGCAGAATACAACAATGCTCATCATCATGCCCATCCTTTTTATAGTGAGTGCATGAAGCCTTGCTTTTTTGTGCAGTGTTAGCCTTCCTTGCTTTCCACTTCTAATTTCTTTTCCCCTTGCTCTTGCTTGCAGTGGGTTGGGATGGTCCCCCAACTTCTGGATTTCCATTCTTTCCTCTAGCTTCTAGATGAGTAGCTTGTACAGATACCTCGTCTATACTAGTGGGATTGAACATGAGAATGGTATGCATCATGTAGTTGTGTAGACCACCAATGTACTTCAACAGAGTCTCTGGCAAGTCTAATGAGATTCCTAGAATCAATGCTCTCTTTCTAAATTCTTGAGTGTACCCTTGCACACTTTGCCCTTTCAACTTCCAAAGACTTTGCCAACTCATCATGGCTTGTTGCATGTAGGCCAATGGATAGAACTGCTTTTTGATTGCAGAAACAAATTCGCTCTAGATAGAGATAGTCTTACCATGTCTTTTTCAAGTCAACTTGGTTTCTACCTTCCCACCAAACCAAGTCAGTGCCTCCTAGGAGTAGGCTTACCAACTGAATCTTACTCTTGTCTGAGTCAATGTTCTTTACTCTACAATAAACATCAATTTGTCTAATCCAATTGTCCAACTTTTTTTCATTTAGCTCTCCATCATATATAGGCAAATCAAATTTAACATCTAGCTTGATCAAACATGTTTTCTTCTTATGTACAGGGCTATTAGGAGGTGTGAGAAATCTTTCCTCTTTCCCTCTTCCTTTTGAGTGGTCATGGAAATGTGATTCATCCTCTCCTTCTTGTTTAGAGCATGATGAATCTTCATCCTTGTGTTTTCTAAAGTCCTTATACATTTCTTCTACCTTGGAATTTATGGCTAGGAAACTTTCTATGAATTGAGGGTCTTGACCCATAGGACCTTCCTCTGACATTGTCTTCCGAGGATAGACTCTCCCAGTTTTAGGATTAGTTTCGACCACCTCTCCTTCTCCTAATTTGATCTTTGATCTAGAGAGCATTCATAGCTAAACCAACACAAGCTTGTCTAACATTAACAGCCTAAAGCTCTGATACCACTCAATCTGAAAATCACCCTATGAGTGATTTCAGATAAATATTTATTGAATGAAGGTATTACAAACTCATGTGTTGGTGTGTGTCTATGTTATTTTAGGCAACTGATTGATCAGATTGCAAAATACACAGACATTAGGAAATGGAAAACAACAGAGAAATACAATAAGAAAATACAAGAACACAACAATTAATAAGGAGTTCACCCTATCCTTCAGGGCTACGTCTCCGATCTAGCTTTCAGTGGTGGCCTTCTTTTATTGTGTCTTAAAGTAGAGAAATACAATGAAGGAGCTCAATATGAGTCTCTTGAAACAGAATTTCTTGGCAGGGTGGTTCTTGGATTCCAAAAGCCACTAGAGTGCACAGACTCTTTTTCTTATCAGCTCTTGACCTTTCTAGTCTTTAATGGAAGGAGCCTAATGTGGTGCTCAGTCCTGACAAATCCTCTCAAGGATAGCTTGAACCTCTCAAGCTCTATGGTGATTGATGTTGCCTGTGGTCAGCTCAACCCTCTGTCTTTCTGCTTTTTGCTTGTTTGTCTTCATTTTCTCTGTCGTTGTCTTCTTCTCTTTGATTCTTCCTCTCAGCATCCTCTCTCACCCTATTTTCTATTCTCTGTTCATGGCTTTAAAGCCAATGGATCTCATTTGATTCCCCTTCTTCCCCCGTCGGGTCGCCTGCTGCTGCTCGCTTGGAGTTCCCTGTCTTGTCTTCATCATCAACAACTCACATGGAGTGGCCACTTGTCCTCTTGCGAACTGCACCAAATCTTCCTCGTCAGTTTGGTTCTTCGGTTACATCATGGAATGAGTCATCTGCCACCTCAGCAGTCAAATCGAATCTCAAATCCTCGTAGATCTCAACTTAATCCCTTGTCAAATCCGGTTCTTTCATCGAGCGCATTCTCAGTCATTAGATTTGGAGCCCCTAGATCCAACTTCATTCACACATTTCACACGGTTGACTTTCTCAACCGTTAGCATATGATGAGTGGCAGTTTTCTCTGTCCTCTACTTGCCACGTGTCGAGCATTGAATGCAATCGCTAGGTTCTAGCCAAATCCGCTTACCGCCCAAGGGTGCCCCCGATAAATATCACCGGTTTCTGGAGCTTGGGTCCCGCCTTTAGCCTTTTGGGCTTTTCCCATGATTTCCTCAACTTCCATGCGACTAAGCACTTCGGGACCTTTCCATTTCGAGGGTTTTTCCCAGTGATGCACTAATCGCACATCAGGAACTGCCTCATTTTCCCAATTTGAGCTTCCCAAGTGCTAGTTTCACCTCCTGTGTAGTCTCCATGGGCCTCATCCAGCATGCTTTGACTGAGGTCCTTGTCATTCCACGCTGGCTACCAACTACCACTATTTAGAGCTTTTTCTAATCACTTTGTGCTCTTGAATTTGAGGTTTGTCCCGATTTGATACAGTCATGGTACTTTAATTATTCTTCATGGATCCAATTCAAATCACCAAGCAACATGATGAATGTTTGGATAAAACTTTTCATGGATAGTGCAACCACTTGACTAGCCGAGGGAAGGACCATTTTAGCACTCCCAGTAGTTGGAAGGGAGCATGGGACTATAAACTATTCTGCCTAAGAGCTCCATGATATTGGAAGTGCATGCAGAAGCAAAGAGTCAACAAGGTCTGCGACCATGCACAGGGGGCTGCGCTGTCACACGGGTTGGCTAGAAAGTGGCTGTTGAAGTCACTATTCATGATGGGATGCTCGACTTGAGGCCAAATGGAGCGGGCAACAGGCATTTAAGACATGATTTATGGGTAAAATCTGGGAAAATATGTCACCAAGGGAGTATTAATGAACCGGATTTGGGGGGAACGGTTGAATTCAAATTCCAAAAGTGCTATAAAATACAAAGGGCTGCCTAATAAACAACACTTGGTCATTTGTGAATTGAGCGGTCAAGAAAATCCCTGATTGTTGTGAGCCGAATATTGATTAAGCCCCTGAATTCGTGAGTGATAGATTGCTACACAGATACAATGGCAACAACTAAGGATGGTATGGAGATAGTAGAAGTGACCGCCGAGGAGGCCGCGCATGCCCTAACTGTGGGGGATGTTCCAGAAGGTGCCAGGATTGTGGCAGAAATCCCAAAATCATCGCACACACCAAGACCCAAGAAGGACAAACTAGAAATGGCTCTCGTATGCATGTCCGTGCAGAACTCGTTGCGCAGCAAACTGTCAATGGAGGAGAAAGGGAAATTCGTCACTATAGAAATAGATGAAGAAGAAGAAGATCTTTATTATCTTATCATCGCAGAAGAAGAAGATCAAGGCATGGAGGTGGATACTCAACCTATGCACTCTGCAACAAAACTATCTGCCTATGTCCCCCCATGAAAAGGGAAGGCCAAAGTGCCTAAGGACCTAGACGAGACCAAGAGCTCGCTCCAGACCCCGCTCCTCCCATATGGAATTATGTATGAAGGCATGCACCTGGGCCACGTGCCAAGACAGAAATTCGAATATTGGGACCTCGTTGACCACGAGAATTTCCCTCACCTTGAGACTGAAAACCTCATGAAGTAGAACACCATGGGGGGAGGGGGGGGGTGACAGCATTAGAGCCATGGAAGTGGTTGCGTGGAGTGGAAAAGGTAGGGTTGTTGAACCTACTCTAGGTGCCACATTTCAACTACACCCCAATAACCATTTTCATCATCAGGCAACTGCTTTCCCTAGTGCACGATGGGTGTTTAAGGCTAGAGGAGACCATCCCCATCACGACAAACTTGATTCATTACATCTCCTAGCTTCCATACAAAGGAGAGGACCCTACGGCCATATTGGAAGGGAAGGGTAGTGATTTGGCCATGGCAAAGGCCATGAAGAAAAAGTACAAGTTGGAAAAGAAGAAGAGGGGCTACGCCATCTCCAACATAAAGGAAACAGTAGTGCACATGGCAATCCAAATCCTAGCAGGAAAATTTATGCATAATTGTCGCGCAGATGAGGTACCTATGCCGGTGGTCGCACTAGCCAAGAAATGTGCGAAGGGGGTCTAGTTTAACTGGTCTGAATTCCTCTGCATGGAATTTTTATAGAATTATTGCTAAGCCCAGGAACAAGGCAAAATGTTCCATTATGCATGGTTGTTGCTATCCATAGTGCTCGTAGCTGGGAAATTGTTGGAGGATAGTCAATTCCCCATAATTGAGAGAGATTTACCAGAGACCACGAAGTACGCTTTGCTCTGGACCACGAAGGATGCCAAAAGGATATGCGACAGGAAGATCTTCTGGGTTTTCATGGAGATGAACCTCAGAATGCGGATCAACCGTAAGCCATGGTTTTCACCCACAGTTTACAACAATCTGTAGAGTTTTGCAGAATTTAAGGCAAGCATGCATAATATATATATATCAAGGAGCACAAGGACCCGACTAAATAGTAGACAAAGATACCCTTTGTAGCCACAAATGATGCCATTTTCAATGACCTGGAGGCATGGCCGTTGGTATTGCGTGCCCTAGACATTGCAGAAGTTGAGAAGTCGGTAGCGCAAAAGAAGAAAGACGAGGCCAAGCTATGCATTGCATAGTTGGCCGAAAAATGAAGGAAGGAAACAACAGCAACAGAAGTGTGCATAGTGTGGGACGCAGCATAGAAAGAAGCTGAGGAGGGAAAGGCCACAGCAGTAGCACAGGAAGCTACCATGATAGTAGACAAGGGCCAAACAATTCCTTTGCAGGGGCAGGAACCAGAGGAAGCAGAAACAGAAGCAGGAGGCGTGGACCCATCAACAGCTGAAGCACCAACACCCAACAAAGCGAATAGGGTCGCGGAAGAAGGTCAAGGCCTCGAAATTGTCCATTGACTCGATCACCCTAACTGAGGGTGATATGCATGACATCAGTGAGATGGTGCGTGATGTCACCAATGAGGATCTTAAAGATTTCACGCAGGAGAACTAGATTGTGTTGGGGGGCCTCAGAGTGCAGTTGCAGGAATTATAGGTGCGCCCCCCTAAAGTTGGTACCCTTTCAACCAACCATGCAATCAGATCCACTGCAACAGATCAAATGTTGCACACAAACATGACGAACACAATAATGCTATTGGAAGGGGCACTAGTGAAATCAAATGAGGCTGACAGATCTTCAGTTAGGACACTAAAAGGTCTCGGTGTTAATCTAGCTTCCCTATTGTGCAAGACATTATATGTGTTCCAGGATGGCATAACTTCAGAGTTGCGAGCTAGGGAGAGGTGCAAGCTAGGGAGAGTTGCGAGCTAGGGAGAGTTGCACGCTCCAAGTCCTTAGTGAGCAGAAAATAAATATGTAAAAACTAAGCTTGCAGCGTGATGAATTGTTGTCACAAAATCAACAACTAGTACAGATGATACATGACACTTGCCAAAGCATCTTGAAGCTGGCCATCCAAGAAGATATACCAGTGGAGGTGCAGATCCACACGTTAGCAGCAGGGTTTGTGAGGCCAGGGAGGAAATGACAAAGGTTTAGTTGGAGTTAAATCTTCAAATTGTCGAGCTATAGTTAAAGGCACAGCCATCCACTCCCCTGGAAGTCAGATAACAACGTGCTAGTGCTATCATAGTGGGATTGGAGGAAATTGGAGGTGCAGTGCAAGACTGCACCAGCATGTTGGAAGAATCACTTGGGGTCCTCACAACTCTGCAGGAGGACCCTAACATCCAGCACTTAGAGATAGAGGTGCGAGAACTCCAACAACAGTATGATAGTGTCCAAGGAACTGTGTAGATGGTGGTCCTCACCCAGAGGCTTACATGGATGTAACAGGCTAAAGCACTAAAGGAGAAGGTGGATGTGGCACGACATAAGGAAGCAGTCCTCAAAGTGCAAGTCTAGCCTTGGATCGACGAGGCCTTCACCATCATGGCAAACATTGAAGGCACGTTCGCACATATGCAAGCGATGCAAACATTGATGTAGAGAAGAACTACCAACACGGATATCGTGAAACATTATATGCATCAAATCTAGCAAGCCGTAGCTCAGTGCATTGCTAAACTCCGCACAGTTCGAGAACAATTTGAGGGACTTCACGCACAAATCGGCGTGTTGACAAAGTGACTCGAGGGTGAGTCACAATGTTTGTGTTGGGATCTTGTTGGGCATGGAATCACCCCAGGGCATGTTTTAGGGCTCAAAGCCCAAGTTTTGATCGAATCTTGTTGTAAAGCTCTACGAATTGCGAGCGCGGGGTGCGAAAATATGATAGAGTCACAGAGTTGTCCACTCTAGTTTTGTAATGTATTGTTGGCTGGATAAACATACCCATGGTCTACGAACCATGGGATTGTATAAATATTGTGAGGCTCTAAGTGTAATAAGAGAAGGAAGAAGTAGGAAAAAGTCTAAGTGATAAGTCACAAGTTGAAGTGTGTCTTTGGGTCGTAGAGTAGGAGAAGGCTCTGTAGCCGAGTGTGTAGAGGCCTAGAAGTCCGTAGCTGAGTGCGCGGACCCCTGTAACTAAATGTGCAGGTAGAAGTCGAGTCTATAACAGAGGAAGGAATTAATAAGAGAAGTTTTTTATAGTTTTTTGTATTTGTTCTTGGGTTAATGAATGGTTTATTTATTATGCACACTTGTATGAATGGTTTATATTGTTAAGTATACTTAAAGCACTCAAGTAGGCAAAGCTAACTAACTAACATTGGAATACCAATAAGGTCTTGGGTAATAATGCATAGCGTGATTTTCAACCCCTGGGTAGGGCTACGCGAAGGCAGTATATCAGGCTGCGAAGTACGGGAAAGTGTGTGAAGCAACCTGCACGCAGGGTCAAGCTACGGACCACTTGAACTCATCAAGCATCTCCAGAGTGTGGAAACCTAGTTCTAGCACCCTTCCATACCACTTCAAGTGAGACCTCAACCCACACTCCGTGGAATGTTTCCAAAAAGGCCAGTAGTACTAGGATTTGTTTGGCTAAATTAACTCTAAACCTGGGTCAGTCCCCAATAAGCCAACACTACAACCTCCACTTGCTCTCCAGCATCCATTGGTAGGTAGCTAATGCCCCCTGTGGAGTAGGTAAAATCTCAATGCAGACAAAGGCAACCCCTTTAGCCCAAGAGAGTGGTTCTAGCCACAAACAAGACAATCTAATGTAAATTTCCTTAGATTAGAATTGAATAATAGGGCCTACCTCTAATAGCGCTAATCTACTTGATGGGATCTTGCTTCCTTCCTCCAACTTCCTTTTGTTCCTTTCTTTCAAATACCTGAAACAAACATGCAAGAAACAATAGCAAATGTGATAACATAAAATCGAATTCAATCTACTTAAAAGGTCAAGGAATTATAAGCCATAAAATGTAATATGACACCCAATGTAGGAAATAAACTATTAGTTTTATTAATATAAACTTCATAAGGAAATACAACCAAAGCCTTGACATTGGAAGTACCCTTCGACATGTCCAAGTTCTAGTGCCATTGTTAGCATCTCATGGTTTTGCCTCAACAATGCAAGTTGAAGGCTTCTTACCTTTAGTTCCAAACCAAACACACTACACACCTATACTCCCTTCACAAACATAAACTAGAAGGCTCAGGTCGTCAATCTCTTCTTGTTTATTCAAGCTCCAAAAGACTAGTAGGCTTGGAAAAGGAGGAGTTTACATAGCTTTGAAAGAGGGGATATGGATCCTCTTATGATGGGAGAGGCCTTATCTCTTTGGTTTGTTCCATTTTAATAGGGGAAAGGAACCCAAACAAACTCTCTCAGCTATATCCATCCTAACCATTTACCAGACTTCCATTCACGAAGCTTCGACTCCATTTTTAAAAACCTTCCAAAAGAGCGTTGACGTGGGTGATGAATGGTTCACTTGCACCATTCGGCACTAGGCCTAGCTTTAAACTCCGCAAATCGGCACAAGAAAGGAAATGAGCACTAGCACCAATCTTGAAAACTGGGTTTGAAGCAAGATTCTTGGGAAATGATGTAAGAGGGAATTGTTTCGCAGATGAAGAGGGATGTAGGGACATGTTCTTCATGGAGGGGAAACATATGAGGGTCATTGTAGAGGTCTTCCAGGATTGAAGAAGGGGAGCATAGGGACAATGAAAAAATGATTTGTAACAGATGCTCCTTAAGGTATGAAGGTCAAACAAGAGTGAGGGGTGAAATGCTTTATAAGTAGATGCATGGAACTAGACACTGCCATCAGAAAACCTACAATCAACCATAGATACATATACATCATTGAAATATTTGATACATGAATCATGCTATGGACGCAGACATCTAAAGAAGATCATGTAAATGGATCCAAGGTATGGGTGCAGCCATCCAATAAGAAGGAACATATCAAACCCAAGGTATGGTCGCAGCCATCCAATAATGAGAAGGGTCACATATAACAGACTCATGGTATGGTCACAATCATCAAACTAACAAAGACATGTATGTAAGCATGATCATGTCACATCGCCCTACAACTTGAACTTGCGTAATTTGAGCCCAGGGTCTTGTGCTCCAACACGACCCGGTCAAAGTAGAATTTTTAGCATGTGAATAGATGTGTTGAAGCCAAACATGCTATAAAATCACTTGATTACCAGTCAATGATGTGAACTGTTAACAAGCACGAGAGAAATCACCACTAATGACAATGGATCTCAAGGTACCAACATCACAATTCACGAAGTGTGAATAAGGAACTGAAGTCGAACACCCGTGAAGTCACCCAATCGAAAGCCAATGATAAGAACTTGTCATCAAGTGAGAAGAACTTGCCATTAGGGAATGCAAGCTCTAAGGTACTAGAAGGGAGTCTCTCAACCAACTTCTTGAATAATGAGCTAAAGTCAATAGGAAATGACCTTGTCGAAGGAGGTCCATGATGTATCCCACATCATCGACATGAGACAAAGGTATGTAATGATTATGGATGATACAGAGAATCAGGAATGAGTGTAAACTGTAGAAGGATGAACTCTTGAACATATTAGCAACAGGACTCTAGAGTTTTCTAGCTTTTGGATCCATAGGATTGGAGGTCATGACGACATGGCAATGATCAGATGGAAAGGAAAAAAGTGGACAACCCAAACCCAAGAAGGTCAATGATGAAGTGGGGATATCATGATATTTTCAAGAGTGACTAATTGTCAACAAAACTAGTAGAAATTTCCCATTTCCCCCCACCATTTCTCGTAGGTACCCTAATTATTTTTTATCACAAGCTTGAAGAGGATAGAATATGCTTGTAGTGTAAGTCCATCCTTCGGATGAATCTGGCCTAGTAAGATTAATGAGCCCTAGGAAGGAGAATCTCATGTCCATCATGGTGACGAGTTTGATGTCATTTAATATTTTAACGAGTCTGACAAAGGTGTAACTCGATATCTTTTTCATGTTTAGAGAGTTTGAAAAAGACACGGAATAGAAAACTCCAAAAGGTCCCTTTTCGTACAATTGTCTCTCGAGTCCAGAAAGGTAGAAAACAATACTTGAGAGAACCTCTTGACCATGTCAACCAAGGAGTACCTTCTTCGTAAATAATTTATCCCAGCCCTAAAAAGGGCTAAACATATAATGGGTAAACAACGTTTTGCAGCCTTTAACAAGATCAAAATGACAAGAGCTCGACAATATTTTCGTGTTTTAAGAGTCAGAAAAAATCTTAAAGCAGACTCTACAATTTCATTTTCTTTAACGATTCGAAAAGGGAAAAATAATCGACGATCTTTTCATCTCAGTTTTTTACAAGTCGAGAAAAGAGCTTAAAAATGTCTCTGTCTATTACTCACTCGCGTAGTAAGAGCAATAACATGCTATCATGAGCACAATGTCGAGCAATCCATAGTTTTAGCATTTGCAGTTTTGAGGCATGGATACTTGGGATTTATTTGAGAAGCATCGCCAGCAAACGACTTAGGAGGGACCTTTTGCAAGGCATCGACTTTAGCCTTACCTTTTCCCTTCTTTTTTCCCTTAGAGGATTTGTCCATTGTCATAGACTAGACAGTGTGAACCTCAGAGGTTTTACTATGAGTAGGTGAATTTCGAGAGGGATCATTGGAACTAGTGTTTGAGACTGATTTTTTGCTTGGAAGAAGATTTCGCAAGGGTATGGGACATAGAACCAATCACTCCATCAACAGGTGGGGTAGTCGGAGAATTTGATGTTGTTAGATCTGATGATGGTCTTGGAGCATCAAGTAACATATCATATAACGTTCTAGATTGCAAGTATACGAGGTCTAAATATTCGGCACCATCGATGGCTTGATCCTCAGTAAGACACCCACCCATAGCTATGTCCTCAGTATTTTTGTTGAAAAAGGGTTTGGTGAACCACTCTGTCACAAACTTATCAACAATTTCAAACTTGATCAGGCAACATCGACGCCTCCATTCATGGATGTGATTGAAGATATGGGTCGCAGTCTCTTGCTTAAGTGATGTAAGCACATGGGTGTCAGTTTCATAGTGAACTGGCAACTAGAAATGAGTGAGGAAAGCCATAGTGAGAGTTTTGAAGTCAATGGAGGTACGTTGGGGCAATTTGATTTACCATTTTGCAACAGCACCCATGAGAGTTCATTGAAAAAGTTGGAGACGAATGGAATCATCAACGTATGAATTGGAGGAGCAACAAAGGTGATATGTCATCACGTGGTCTTGTGGATCCTCCTTCGCTTTTCCTTCAAACTTTGGACAATCTCTTGGAACCTTGGATGGAATTGGAGTCCAGTATGGTGAATGAAGAATGGGATCATTCGTAAGTCTAGAAACATCTGGTAGCTCCAATGTAGCCAAGAACGGAAATTGCATATTAAAAGGCATGTAGGGCCTTTGGGGAGACCCATATTGCAAAGTCCATCCTTGTTGGAAAGGATTTTTCCCCCATGGTGATGGATTCTATCCATATGGAATTTGATTCTGCCCCCACTGGAGGTTACCCTACCCATAAGGAGGATTCGGTCCAGGGTAGGTTTGATACTGTTCCACCATAGGTTGTTGATAAGCAACATATGGGTTAAAAGGTTGTTGAACCTGTTAACCTTAGACATAAGGATTCTGAAACTGCTGACCCTAGACATACGGATTTTTCACCTGCTACCCCTAGACATAAGGATTTTGAAACTGTTGACCCTAGACATACGGATTTTTCACCTGCTACCCCTAAACATAAGGATTTTGAACCTGTTGTCCTTGGACATAAGGATTTTGAGCTTGTTACTGCAGGACTTGACCTTGACCTTGCAAAGGCTGACCTTGTTGATATGAATACAAGGGTTTCTGATGCCTGGGTTGACTTTGTTGCTACAAAGGTTGGCTTTGCTGCTACAAAGGTTGTCCCTGTAGCTGTAGAGGTTGACCTTGCGAAGACATAGGTTGGGAGGATTAGTGAACAAACTGCATCTATGACTAGAAAGTTTGTTGCAAAGGTTGCAAGGGTTGCCCCTACGATCCTTGTAGTTGTCCTTGCTTCTGCATTACCTGCCCTTGCTACTGCAAGGATGGCCCTTGTTGCTGTGAAGGATGCCCCTACGGTTGCAAGGGTACCTGGACAACTCCTAAGGTGACACCCGAAGGGTACTGAAAGTTCCTGAATTGGATTTGGCCATATCTACCAGGCACAACAGATGGACCAAGCTGAAAATAGAGCCCATCTTGAGGGATGTAAGACAGATTTACCATCACTTTTGAACCATGTGGAACATAAGGAGGTTATAATGGAACCTAAGCCACATATGGCTGCTGGTACTGGACGTTACTTGACCGAGATGGACCAGCAGGGTTTGGCTATTGGTACTAGACATTACTTAACCCAGATGGACCAGCAGGGTTCAGTTGTTGGTATTGGACATTACTTGATCCAAATGGACCAGAAGGGTTCGAAATAGCACCATAAGAGGTCTGATTCATTCCAACCTTGTGAATTTGTGAGCCACTCATATTGGTTGTACCAAACATCATGGAGATATTCGGATCTTTCCCCCCAGGTAGTGGCACAGTTTATCCACTCATTAGAGGGGTAGAAGAACTTACCAAGACTTGACTTGAAACTATAAGTTGAACTGAAAGAGTCAGTTGAAATGGTGAAACAAGTGGAGTCAGAATGGTGGGTTGCACAGGAACTGAAGTGAATGTAGTTTGTACAACCAGTTGAGAGGTTGGGTTCTGGACGAACGGACCTGAGGTAGGCATATCACCGGAAGACCAAATAGGGTTGTGATATAATGACAAGGAACTAGGAGTGTCTGAAACCAATTGAGCTAAAGATGTATAACCATGCGGTAATAAAGTTTCGTTATACTTAGGATAGACACTAGTTGGAATGTTTCCTAAATAAGCGAAACCTTCTAGAGGGAATGGATATCCCTGCTCATCAACTACGTGAGGATTTTTTGTAGTAGACACCTCTAAGTGACCTAAAGAGGAGACTAGGATCTCACCTTCTGATTCCATGGGTGGAAGCAAACGACAATGGAAAACTGAAGATGTTTAAGGAGATAATTCCAAAGGAATACCAAGTCAATCGTACGGACTGTACAAATTCTACGTTGATATCACAATAGGATCGAACAAAGGATTCAGAGGGTAAAAAACCAGTCCTTACTGACCTTCAGGAGTCGGTGGACTCTCGGGAGTCTGGATAGGATTATCTAGAGATTTCGAGCCAAATTCGTAAGGTGACCCAGTATCTGATGGAGGAGGACGAGATGAAAAAGGTTGAATACTTAGAATAATTCCAAGTTCAACACCTTGACCCTTGAGTGACTGTGGGAGTTCAAGGAGAGGCTCCTCAGGTGATCTTTCAAATGGAGGAGTGGAGGACAAACTAGGTGAACCTGATGGTTCTGCCACGATGACTTTGTCTCAAACACCAAGAGAAAAGAGATTAATTTTAGGGATTCTTTAAAATATATTAAGGGTAAACTCACGATGTGGTCCAGAATAAGACTATCAGGAAAGTGATGTGATCGTGGGAAAAAAGTTTTAAGACACTGAAATAGACTGATGCCTTTTCATGTTTTAAGAGTTGAGAAAAAGGAAAATATGACTCTAGTCACTTTCGGTTTGAACAAGCTCAAAAGTACAAGTGCTCGATGATATTTTAAATTTAAAGAGTCAAAAAGACCAAAATGGTTGTGCAAGATAATCTAGGCAAAAGGATTACCAGGTAACCATGAATTCTAGATTACCTCCCAGTGAACAAAGAAGTATGGGTGGGCAATCTCCCTGATTGTTGTGTTTAGTGTATCACGTTTACAAGGTGGCAGAATCAACTTCTACGTATAAAGGATTTCAAACCTATTGGGGTCTCCCTTTATATACATGGAAGTATGGGGAGCATAATTCCGTACTAGTGTTGTCTAGTGTCAAAGAAAATGATAGCTACTAGGTTTAAAGACGTCAGAACATGTCTCTAGCCTAAACCTCTAAATGTGAGTGTTTAGTTTCAAATGTGCCTTAGGTTAATTGAATACATTTTAAAGGTTTATCTTGAAATTAAGTATTAGTTTTCAGTCTCTATCGGTGTCACTTGAAAAAATCCTATATGCAGCTATAGGAGACAAAACCATTTCAATTCAATGAATGTTTACACTAATTGAGAGTAGAGAAAACAATCAATGCAACAAACAAGCAACTGAAAGCAACATGACTCTTCACTACTTCACTTTTCAAAACAAAATAATTAAAATTCTTTCCACTTCCTATCCTTCCTATCAAATGCACTTCAACCAGTCCTTTCCACAGTAAAAGAATTTCCTTTCATTTGAATTGCTCATGATGATGCAATTCTCGCTTTCAATGATGTTACTTAATGCAACATATCAATAACAAATTAGAATGATGTATTTTTTCAATGGAATGATAAAATGAATCTTTCACATACATATTTCAATGAAAAATTCTCAAATGAAAACTTCAATCATATACCAAGCAAGATAAGAAGAACTCCTCTCAAACCAAACATGCAATGACTCAATCAAAACAAAACAAGCAATGTAATCTATGCTCAAAAAGATATGTTCAATCAAGAGAAGAGAAAATGAAAATTTTACTTGTTCAATTGAAAACAAAGCAATATAGGTATGGGGACTAAAAGATGAAATGCATGGAGAAGCTAACCAACAACTTGACTCAATGAGTAGACAAAAGGCTGAATGGACAATGACCTAGATGCTCTAGGGATACAAACCATCTAAAAACTCAAAAAATCAAGTAATGGTATTTCAAACCAAACAAGCAAACAATCCAAGTTAATACAGCTTTCTATATAGGGAGAACAAAAGCAAACAAGCCAAGAAACAAAACCTATGAGGACAAGACACACTAGCAATGATTAAGGGGAAACCCTAATTTTCACCTACAGGCATTGGCGCAACTATCTAACTGACAACAAGCGCCATAAGGGGAAATGGCACAACTCTTTAAGGGTAAATCACACTGGTCGGCGTGACTATCAACAAATAAATAGAACTGATCGAGGATTTCAAAGAAAAAAAAATTTAATCAAAACCAGACCTATCACTCTAGATTCCAGAATCAAAGTAGTAGATAAGGAAAAGTACAAAAAACCAAAAATAAAGAGTGATACAACAAAATTCCTCTCAAATCATGAGATGAAAACAATCCAAAGAGGGATGGATCCCTAGTGGAGTCACCAATTTGTGAAGTAGGTAAATTCTCAATGTGGACAAAGACAATCCCTCTAGCCCAAGAGAGTGGATCTAGCCAAAAATAAGACAATCTAATGTAAATTTCCTTAGATTAGAATCAAATCTACTTGATGGCAATCTTGCTTCCTTGCTCTAGCTTCCTTTCATTCCTTTCATTCAAATACCTAAAAAAAAATATGCAAGAAACAACAAAAAATGTGATAACATAAAATTGAATTCAATCTACTTAAAAGGTCAAGGAATTCTAAGCCATCAAATGTAATATGACACCCAATGTAGGAAATAAACCATTAGTTGTATTAATATAAACTTCAAAAGGAAATACAACCAAAGCCTTGATGTTGTAGGTCTCCTTCGACGTGTTCGAGTTCCAGAATCACTATTAGCATCTCATGGTTTCGCCTCAAAAATGGAAGTTTAAGGCTTCTTCCCTTTAGTTTCAAACCAAATTCACTACACACCTATTCTCCCTTCACAAACATAAACTAGAAGGCTTAAGCTATCAATCTCTTGCTGGTTATTCAAACTCCAAAAGACTAGTTCAGCTTGGAAAAGGAGGAGTTTATATAGCTTTGAGAGAGGGAATA
Source organism: Pinus taeda (assembly GCA_000404065.3). Taxonomy (NCBI): domain Eukaryota; kingdom Viridiplantae; phylum Streptophyta; class Pinopsida; order Pinales; family Pinaceae; genus Pinus; species Pinus taeda. The sequence goes on along the minus strand of APFE031051542.1, from coordinate 14,357 downwards.
TGGATCCTCTTGTGATGGGAGACACCTTATATCTTTGGTTTGTTCCATTTTGATAGGGGAAAGGATTCCAAATAGTCTTGCTCAGCTCTATCCAACCCAACCATTTACCATACTTCCATTCACGAAGCTTCTAGACATGGAAGCTTCGACTCCATTTTTAAAAACTTTCCAAAAGAGGGTTGGCACAGGTGATGAATGGTTCACTTTCATCATTCGGTGTTAGGCCTAGTTTTAAACTCTACAAATCAATGCAAGGAAGGAACTGAGCACTAGCACCGGTCTTGAAAAATGGGTTTGAAGGAAGATTCTTGGGAAATGATGTAAGAGGGAAATGTTCTGCAGATGAAGAGGGATGTAGGGGCTTGTTCTTCATGTTAGGGAAACATATGAGGGTCAGTATAGAGGTCCTCCAGGATTGAGGAACGGGGAGTACAGGGACAGTGAAAAAATGTTGTGTAACACCCCCTAATCAAGTTTACTAGCTCCTACCAGAAGGAAGCTTCAACTCCCTTACTGAAGTCTCCAACCATCAACACCTCCATGGATGACATTTCATATTTTTAACACTAGATCCACCTTCCAATCATCCATCAAAACATACAATCCACCACCCACACCCACCATATTTAAAGATACCAAAAAATGAATTTTTGAAGACCAATACACATTGAATACCATTGTATCAATCGCTAAATACCAATTGAATCACTGAAGTAAACCAATCATTGAATATTGATCAAGTAAACATGCTCATTAAATACCAATTAACCCTCTACAAGCATATCATTAATCAACCTCAACACTAATAACCAACCTCAAATCATAAACCAATATTGTTCAAATACCAATCATCTAGATCAAGACATCATTGACAATCAGCATAAAATAATACATAACCAATATATTGTCATTACAAACCCTAATCAGATTCACCTCAAAATATATATGTGATTATTCTTAAATGGACCCACATATATACATATTTGTTACACATAAAACTTGCATACAAATCTTAAATCATTGAATACTAGAACTTACTCTATGTCAAACTTTGTCTATATTAAACACAGAGTGTTAATACATATTGTAACAAACTCATATAGATGCTAAATCCATTCACACCCTCTCTTCAACAAGTTTTTCAAGTTTCCAAATTCCAACCCAACAAATTCTCATCAACCATTAATATACTCATCAATCTGTATAAAATAAATTGTCATTTAAACTCTCTCATATATCATAGAGACAATTATCAATCATAATAATCAATAAGAAACTAATTTAATCAATCCAAATTAATTTAGATAGTATACACAACTATTTTGAAGTAGATTTATGTATGTACATGGTATTCAGGAATACAACCCACGTACTGATCTTAAATCACTAAATTAAATAATCTTTGTAAACATAACCCATGTCAAGCAGAGATCTTTGTGTGCACACTATCAAAAATTGCAAATCTCAGCAAACACATTCAAATTATAGCTCCACTATATCCATATATTTGTTAGCAAATCAATCAAGTATATTCAGTAATTTTCAATTCTCTTTCAAATCTTTTCATATTTTAACCTTCTCATTGCTCTTTGGTGCACACTTGTTCCATATCAGATCACACATGAATAATCCATCACACACTCAACCCCTTGATCTCCTTCTCCTTATATAGCCAATTTCCTTACCAATACCACAAGAAAATCCTTGTGTTTTGCTTGATAGGATCAAATAGACATTGTCATCACAATCTTGTGGGTGATTACCATGGGAAAATCTCTTGGTTTTTTATTTTCCATGCTTAGGATCATTAAAGTGAATTTTTTTCATCAAACCTGCATAGGTATATGACAATTCTTCACAGGGGTGACATATAGTTTTCAAAATTCACACTTTCCATGCATCCCATAACTAAGTTGTCAATATTCTTCCTTATCCTCTATAATTCTTGTACCATAGTTCTATAATCATCATGATATTATAACCAAGTTGACATCAAGGACATATTTTACATGCAATTTTCCATCAAGGACAACATATTAGCCATAATTCCAACATGTTCAAATCTTCAATTGTTTCGAGTCTATTCATATTGATAGGAAATTATTTCACCAATTTAGTTATTCTCCTTTTATCTAATGTGGCTAACTTAACTAACCAATCCCTACCATGATTTTTTTCTTCAAGTTAAATTTTTCATCCAACTTGGGATCATGATAACTATGACTAGCTCTAGAATCAATTAAAATAGCAATAAGTTAATTATTTAGCTTACCTTCCACTTCAACCATGTGTGCTTGGTGTTCAACTTGTCTGTTGTCGCATGTTGCATGGATCTTGAGAATTATTTTTCCCATGTCCCCCATTGCAACATCTCTTTGGATCTGATGTATAATGTTCATTTTTACTTCTTTATATTAATGTTCTCCTCCACAACCCCAACACCTAATGGGTTGAAATTTTGGTCTTTGATTCAAGAAATCAATGTCATTTGGTTCATTATGGCCTAGCTGAGTTTGCTGATTTTCCTAAGTATTTTGCTTGAAGATTGAAGGTTTGAACCCCTTCTTCCTTTGCTCCACCTTGATTCTTTTCTTTTCATCCCAATCCCTTAATAAAGCTAGCTTATTTCTACCCTACTCATTGAGGTACTGTGCCTTCCTAATAGCTTCATCCAAAGTCCTTGGTTCATCAAATTTAATCTTATCACCATAGAATTTTGGTAATCCACTTACATATCTATGTATCTTTATTTTTTCATCTCTAATAAAGTCCACATATCTCGGTAACTCAAAGAACTTTCTGTGATCTTCTTCCATTGTCATGTTCCACAACTTGAGTTCTAATAATTGCATTTTTCTCTCATACAATGCTTTGATAGGTACATCCTTTTGAATCACTTTTTAAAATTCTTCAATGAAATATTCTTTTCATCTAGCTATTTTACTTCCTTGAGTTTTTCCCACCATATATTTCATTTTCCCTTCAAGTGATAGGTGAAAATTCGTGCCTCTAAATTAGAGCAATAATCATGTAGCTAAAGGTACTTTCTCACTTCCAACAACCATGCTTCAACCTCTTGCTCCTTCTTATGCTCACCATTAAATGTAAGTGGCTTGATTTTTATAAGTTCACCTTGCAACTATTTAGGTCTAGTTTCCTTCTTGATTGCTTGGTGACCTTCTTGAACTAATTTCTAGCCCTAAGGAAGCATGATGTTTCTTAGTTGTTTTTCTTGTTGCACAATTAATGATGATGCCCAAAAAAACTCCTAAAGTTCCTTTAGCCCTCAACACTTTTTCCCCTCATTCATAAGTCATGTTCCTCTGCCTACTAATAATCAGACTCCTCATCCATCCTTCTCTATAATTTTTTCTGGCTCTGCAAAATCTAGGTATTAATATGTTGTTGTTCTTTATTAGCTTCTCATTATCAACTTTGTAGATAATAAATTTCATTTTCAGGCTCCTTACAGTTTCATCTAAGTCTCTATCATCTAGATTTTCTTATCCATGCCCATTTGACTCTCTTCCATCATTACCCATGCTCAAATTCGTGGCTCTATCCTCTTCTTCATGGTTATGGGATCCCTGAGTATTTCCCATACTTTTAGCCTCATATTAGTTCTGCCTTAGAATCCATGTATTACTTTCTTTTGAAATTATTAGGGTATTTCCTATCCCATTCCAAAATTATAGGTTTGCAGGTCACGCGGAATGAGTCGATTTTGCGGACAAGATCGACCTCCCTAGTATCTAAAGATATCTAGTGACAAGCAAGCCAATCAAAAACTATCTTTCTCTAAATATGCAATTAAAAACAAAGGAAAACAAGTGTTTTAGGCCTACCTTGGGTCCAATGTAAGTTTGTGGAAGCCTCGCTCCTTTGATCCAAATGAGCTCCCCTGTAGCAAGTCTGCAAACACAAACAAGCAAACAAATTAAATAGCACCTGAAAAGCCAATATCATAAAGCATATCCATCATAATGATCAAGGAATTTATGAAACAAATCACATAAGACAATTTGTTGAGAAAAATGAATCTGATTGTATTAATTCAAATCAAAGAAGAACTTTACAACCTGTGCCTTGATGCTGTACAAGCTCCTCCCAGGGTCAGCAAGAAGTCTCCTCTACTTTGAAAAGTTTCACTAACTTCCCAATGAAGCCAAAAGATATGTGATCTCTCCTCTCAAGCTTAACTAGGAAGTCTTAATTCCACCAGCATTTACCCTAAAAAATGTTCAGCTTCTAACCTCCCTAGCAACCAGCCCAATGCCTTAATTTATAGTGCAATGGAGGGAAGTTACTAGGTCCTCCTTCAAAGGGATAAATCCCTCCTTCAAAGGGATAGCT
>APFE031051531.1:0-23536 GCA_000404065.3 Pinus taeda | reverse complement strand
TAATATTATTATAAATTGTACTCAATTATAATACCTATGATTGCAACATTTTACTCGTTTTGAAGTTTGTTTGCAAACCAATATACTAGTAGCAATACTTCATGACCCAAATCATCTATATTAAGTTGTTTTTTGTTTTGTAACGATTTATTGATTGATATTCTACGAGGTAGTTTGTCTCAACAAATTTTGAATATCCTAGTGCAAAAACAAAGAATGTATGGTCTATTATACAATGGTTGATTATGATTAAAGTCAAACTTTAATATGCTAATGCAATGCAAAAACAAAGAAGGTATGGTTGGTTGTGATTAAAGTTAGAGGGTTAGAAACATATAGAAAATATTTTATATATTAATTTTTATTTTTTAAATTCATATTTATATATCTTCTTTTATCACGACCATGGTCTAAAAAGTGAATTTTATCATTTAACATACAAAAGTAATGACTTGCAATATCAATCAATAATATTCAGCTATATAAATCATTCATCAACCTATGTCTAACTTTATCAACAACCCATCAAGTAAACACTTAAAAATACATCAACATCCACTTACCATCTTTTTAAATACCGTATCATTATATTAATCTATATCTTTAAAATCAATTAAATAATTTATTTTTTATTTCACCTATAAATTAAATTTATATAACCCGGATGCAGGTGACCACCGAGGCATTTAATGGAGACTCGACTGATCGGTGGCGTTCGGACGAGCTAGATGGTGGCTAGCGCACCATCCCATGCCCACTTGAAACGAACGCAGGCCCGCCGGCAAGCTGCATTTAATGGCCGCTCAGGCCGAGACCCGGACATAGTTTGCCTTGACATGGAGCCTTTCAACCCATCACTCTTCCCTCCTTCCCTCAGTATTTTCCCGTCCCAAGCTGGAAATCCCTGCAGTAGGACTGTTACTAGGAGAAGCTGCTGGCTTCTGTGTTGTGTCGACCTTGGAAATGGGCACCATCATTCCCATTGCAGGCTTTGCCCTCTGAATCCTGCCCAGTCGCCCTCTGTTCATACTTTGCTATCCTTCCCGGCTTTCTATCCTACTGAATTCCCTTCCCACCATATTGACATGGTTCGTCATCAAATGAGGAGCAGCAAAGGTGGTACTCGCGGTGGCAGCGCTTGCCCACAGGTAGCGCAGAGCTCCGAACCTGCCTCACCACCTCCTCAGCAAGAAAATTCTCCCCCTCCCAGTTCGCCTCACAGTCATTATCCTCAAACTCGCTGTGGTTGGGGTCGTGTGCAGGCTTCAATTGCCGAGCACAGAGATTTCAGGCTTCATACAACCCCTTTTCCTTTGCACTCCAGTTCGGTCCCTCACTCGACTCAATTCAGGTTCTAGAGCAACCTGAACAGACCTATCATCATTGCCAATGTTACCATTGTCTTCTCTGAAGAAAGTGAGCAACACGGCACTCCTGTGAGATACTTTGAAACGCAGTCATGGAATTGGCTGTGACTCTAGGCTGCTCCCGGAGGAAGAAGGCAGGGGAATTCGAAGTGGTGGACTGCATGCAGAAGGAGGACACATTGGAGACATTTGGCAACCAGGTGGCAGCTCAGTTGGAGTGTCTATTTTGATGGCTATGGCTGGTAGTTCAAGCGGCACTCTTCCTGCGAGGGAGCCACTAGGTGACGTGGCGGAAGGCGGCGTGGCGGAAGCGGACGAGGATTGGTATCGGTACGCTTGTCGCATTGTCGAGGAGACTCCTAACCAGGATGAACCCAAGTGAAGCCACGTGGCACCCGCTGCCACCCATGCGCCAACTCAGGTCTCAGCTGCTGACTGGTTTGGTCAAGTCACTTGTTGTGTTTGTTTTTTGTCTAAACGATAGGCGGTTATGTCATAACTTCAGCGGTGTCATGTTGTGTTGTGTCAATACTTCTTCCGGGCTCTTCTGTATTGGGTCCAGGTCACATGTTTGGTTTTTTTGCTATGACAAACTGGTTTCCCCAAATATGGGGCAGTTTAGATAGTCTGATGAACTTCGTTGAAAATGGCTAAGGCTAGAACTTCTTTGTAATTATATTTTTGTTTCTTTTAATAGAATTAACCTTACAGAAGAAAAAAAAAAATTAAATTTATATAGTATTTCATAACAAATCTTAACTATAAAATCAATTAAATATTAAATTAATTAATTAATTAAACTATATATCAGAGTATATTTGTTATATGTACGGAATTTGTAATAGCCAAGTAAGAGCAATGTAATACGCTGAAATCTTATAAAAAAAAATGACATTTTCACATCACATCATTATAATATATATATAATTATTTATTTATTTTCACACAAAAAGTATATAGATATATATGAACGACTGATTGGATTTCAGTGAACTTCAAAAAGTTGATGGTTCATTAATATTGAGTCCACTTTAAGGTATGAAATGTTCCACTCTTAATGTATTTGATTCCACTTTAAAAAGTCATTCCCCGCCTTTTACTTTTTTTTGGTCATGTTGATGTGACTTCTAATCATAATTCCAATGGTTACATATTTCCAAATTAGGTTTCGTAACTTTATTTTTAATATTATTTATAAATATTTATTTGTTTTCTTACATTTTTAATATATTATTTATAAAATATTAATTATTTATTAACATTTTTAATAGAGGCAAAAATATTTTTAAAATAATATTAGTATAATTTAAATTGGTTGATATTTAATTATTGGGATTGGTTAAATATTTGTAAATAACATAAATAATAAATAATGGAAAATGAAAAGATATCGGAAGGTGAAGTTTAAGAGTCTCTCTTGTATATAACCATGAGTAATCTTAATGAATAAACACAATTTGCATTGAGGAGTTACCCCCTGGTCTGATATGGTATAAGAGTCAACCCCATTTTTGGCTTCTTTTGTGCCTTGTAACTCCCTCTTGCCTATGTTTTGCCTATTTTGCAGAACTAACATCTCTGTCATAGTCTCTTTCTTGCATTTACGGTTTCCTCTACAATCTCGTTGGTTAATATTGTATCCGCTCCTATTTGTTCTCATCTCCTACTACACAGGCCCAACCAAGTGGTGTCTCCAAAATTCGAGAAAGAACAACAATTATTGAGGAGCAGCTTGCGTTCAATTGCACCTTTCATTTTAGAATCGCTCTCGAATGAGATGCCACGATGTGTGCCTAAGTATGAAAGGACAATGCATTGTTATTACCTCTGTTGAATGTTGCAATATTGCTAATCTGGTATGTGTAATCCTCATTTTTTTAAGACTGTAACTGTGTATTCGACTCCCGAGGTTATACCACTCAACAATCCCCATGTTGGGGTATTGTGGTGTAGTATCACACCGCTCCACCGGACTTGAATACTACTCCGTATATAATATCCTATGTCATATTCGACTCCTGGCGTGCCTATGTATTCGCCCTCCTTGGTCATATCCTCCGGTCTTCTCCCTTCGCATGTCACGAAATCACTCCCCAAATAGGCTTCCGTGTGTTTGTTTTGCGTTGATTCATCCTGCTCTAGTTAATACCACTCTCGGTCATATCCCTTGAGCCTCGGCCTTTCGGCTCTCTCCCAACTGCGTATTGCCTCCCATTAATACCTCTCCCTCAAGCCTCAACCTCTCGACCCTCTCCCAATTGCGCACTGCCTCTCGTTGAATACCACACATGGTATCTCACCTCTCCCATATGTTGATTACTATTTCCGCCATACGTTGGCTACACACCAGTTAATACCTCCCTCATTAATACCTCCCTAGTTAATACTCCCCTCTAATACTCTATCTACCACATATAACCTCCCCCTTATAACAACTACCCCAAATATTACCTCTGTCCCATAAATATCATATTGCATTTTTTTACATCAAAAGTGCATTCTTGCCACCAGCACTGCATTTTTTTCCACCAGAAGTACAATTCTTATATATTGGCAGCAAAGTATTTTTTAAATGCATTCATTGATCTCTATAGTTGGAGTAGTTCTCTTTGGGAAAGAGAACTATCCAGAATGGTCGCGGAAGATAAAGCACACTCTCATTTTCAATGAGCTGTGGAAAGGAGTTTGTGTAGAAGAAGGAGATAATGTACCTTCAAAGTCTAACTCAGACAGGAAATTTGCCATTTGGTAAAACAAGAACAACAAGGCCTATGCATTTATTGCAGCATCTGTAAATGAAGAGGTGAATCGACATATTTCACCATTTTCAAATTCTTTTGAAGCCTTACAGAAGTTGAAGGAACTCTATGACTCACACTGAATTTGAAGTTGTCCAATTGTTGATTAAATTGTTCGGTCTTGAATTAAAAAATCATGATCCTCTTTATTGGGCATCAGGAGTAAGATTTATTATGCATGATATCAAAGTCACTAATGTTGAACTAGACATTCCTCTTATAGCTTTTCTTAAGGCACTTTATCCCACTTATTCAAATTATCTTGAATCATTGCAAGCAAATGGAAACCTCAAAGAGATTACCTTCGACTCAGGCAAGGGGGTGCAGACACTCTCAAGGAGAAAAGTCTGATCTTCATTGCATATGTTGCAATAGAGATGGATCACATGATGCATCCACATGCAAGTTGCCTTGGGACAAAATTGAGCAGGAAAGAAATCAAGCCAAAGGTAAAACCAATGACAAAGAGAAAGGTAAAGCACCTGAATCCTCTCACTATGTTGTGTCACATTGTAATATTGGAGTAAATGAAGAATTATTTAATGCTTCACTTGCTTCTTGGAAAAATGATTGGTTGCTTGATTCAGGGGCAATTTGCCACATGAATTTTAGAAGAGATTATTTTGAAGAATTTATTGATAATGTTGATGAAGCAGTATACTTTGCAGACAAATCAAAACTCAAGCCATCAGGGCTTGGCACAATCAGGCTCAAATTGCCTGGTCTTCCAGACTTTCTTCTGCATGATGTTTTATATCTCCCATAGTTGAGGAGAAACTTGTTGTCCTTGGTCCACATCCACCAGCAAGGACACTCCATTCATATGTTTGATGGCAAGGTTGAGGTCAGAAAAACATCAGGTCACTCACTTGTCATGACGGGGATAAAAGAAGAAAGACTTTTGAAGTTGCAAGGTACCTCTACTCGTGCACAAAATTTCTCATATAGTTCTCATTATGATGTAGGTACATTTCCATCAAGTCTTTTATGGCATGCTAGGTTTGGACACTTGAACTATGATAACCTTTGCTTGTTGAAGAAAAATGGTGTTACTGGTTTGCCTACAATTCATAGGAAACTTAAGCAATGTGATGCTTGTATTCTAGGAAAGCATAGCAAACAGTCTTTTCATGATTCACATTCTAGAGCAAATAGAAAACTTGAACTCATTTATTCAGATTCATGCGGTCCAATGCTCGTTCCTTCTGTAAATGGAAATAAATATATGATGCCATTTATCGATGACTACACCAGAATGTGTTGGGTTTATTTATTGAAGAACAAATCTGATGTTTTTCAAACATTCAAGAACTTGCATATATGGATTGAAAATGATGCACAATCTCATATTAGTTGTATTCGCATTGATAATGGAAAAGAATACACTTCAAAAATATCTTCACCAACATGGGATCAAACATCAAACAATTGTGCCTTATAATCCCCAACAGAACAGAGTAGCAGAGAGAATGAATATGACAATCTTAAATATGGTACGTTCCATGATGCTTTTCAAGAATGTAAAATTGATGTTTTGGGCTGATGCAGTTCTATGTGTTGTATATGTAAAGAATATATGTCCATCTAATGCTATTAGAAATAAGACTCCTTATGAAATGTCGTATGACCACATTTCTTCAATAAAGCATCTTAGGGTCTTTGGTTCCACTTGTTATGCCTTGATACCAAAGGTACAAAGAAACAAACTTGGTGCAAGGAGTCGTAAGTGTATCTTCTTGGGGTATTAAAATACCTCCAAACATATCGTCTCTATGATGAAGTTAATAAGAAGTTTGTTGTATCTAAATATTTAATCTTTCTTGAATCTTCCAAAGCTGATAGCGTTGTTGAGCGGCAACTTAATTGATTGGATAGATTCAGACATGCAAAATCGTTCCAAGAATTTGATAATCAGATTCCACATCTTGAAGGGGGGATTCCTATACTAGATCAATCTATGGAATCTTCTTCTGAAGCACTCTCTCCCCCACATGAAGTTCTAGTCACTAATGATACTTTGAGTGATTTGATTGACAGAATTGGGAGACTCAATCTTGATTCAGTCCCAACTCAATCAACTTAGCAATCTAGACCATCTAAAAAAGGTCCCCCAAAATGGTTGAGAAAGACACTTGAAAGTGTTCATCCTGATGAGGTCGAAAAGTCAGGAACAAGAAATTCAACCAGGCAAAATGGAGGTGATGTAGATGATTTTAATTCACCTGTTGATATGGATGTTTCTTATTATTGTGAACTAAATTTGTCTATAGATTTTGAACCAACTTCCTTCAAAGAAGTCGTTTTTTATGATGAATGGAAAGAAGCGATTCAAAAGGAGTATGATGCCTTGATAAAGAATAAAACTTGGAAGCTAGTTGAACCTCCATTGGCAACCAAACCAATTGGCTGCAAGTGGGTCTACAAGAACAAGTATAAAGTTGATGACTCACTTGACAAGCACAAAGCCAAGATTGTGGAAAAAGGTTTTGCACAAAAGGAAGGGGTTGATTATGAAGAGACTTTTGCCCCCACAACAAAATGGGCTACCATCCGTACACTCTTTACTTTAGTAGCTCAGAATGATTAGAAAGTCTATCAAATGGATGTAAAAACTGCTTTATTGAATGGAGATCTAAAAGAAAATGTTTTTATGTCCCATCCAAAAGGATTTGTTGTGAAGGGACATGAAAATAAAGTATGCAAACTTGTGAAATCCATGTATGGCCTCAAGCAAGCACTGCGAGCCTGGTGTGAAAAGTTAACTTAGCATCTTCTGAAACTCAACTTCAAACATTATGATCTTGATAATGCAACTTTGTTTGTCAAGAAAGTTGGCAAAACAACTGTATATCTTGTGGTATATGTAGATGATCTTTTGATGACAAGGAACAATGAGAGCTACATCGCATCCATAAAGAAGGAATGAGGAAAGGTTTTGAAATGACTGACTTGGGCTCTGTTCACTACTATCTTGGTATTGAAGTAACTCAACATCCAAAGTATATATTCCTCTCTCAAAAGAAGTATATTAGAGATCTGTTAAACAAGTTTGGCATGGCTGAGTGCAATCCTTTGACTACTCCAATGGAATAGAACTTAAAGCTCACATCCATTGAAGGAAAAGAATTTGAGGATGCAACAAGGTATTGACAACTTGTAGGAAGCATCAATACCTGACTACTACTAGACCAGATATTTCATTTGTTGTTGGAATCCTCTCCAGGTTTATGCAAAAGCCTTATGAGGGACATTGATATGATGAAAAAAGAGTTCTAAAGTACTTGAAGGGAACCCAAGACTTTGGACTCAAGTACACATAGGTGGGTGACTTCATCTTGATTGGATACTCTAATTTAGACTTTGATGGAGACAAAGAAACTGGGGTATCTACTTGATTTAGGAGGATCTCGTCAGATCAGTTTCACAGGTCATCGCCAGTGTTCAGTGTCGTCAGTTTCGACAGTGTTGTTTATTGTTCAGGGCTTTCATGGTGATGGTTTTGTATCTGGTTGTTGACAAGAGTTCATCAACAGTTCTACCAGGGTTGATCATCGACATGGTTGTGTCATCCTTTGCAGGGATTCGATATGGGTTGTCGTCGTATGATTGGGTGAATGTCACATTGTGACAAATGTGTTGTAAAAGGGTTTTTAATCCAAGGTGTGTAAAAGTCCTAATGCTAAACCTATTACCTAAACCCTAAGTGCATTAAAACATACACACCTAAGTCTAAACATTTTGAACCTCACGACATTACAATTGTATGTGTTAAACAACACAAATTAAACCATTAAAACCCTATGCTAGACCTAAACCTAAGTTCGAAAACCTAACCATATTACAAATACAAAACTATGTATTAAAACCTAACCTAAAACTATGTTGTATAATCCTCGGCCTATTGCAAAACATTAAAAACATTGAAAATAACAATACACAGTCCTAAACCACTGACCGTAACCATGTCGGAGAAAACCACGGAGACTATTACATGTGAATAGTCAAGCGGAGATGTCAGGATCTTTAGCTATAGTCCCTAACCACAACAAATAGTTGCATCAGAACCGTGAAGGGTTACGGGTTTATGTGATCAGATGTGTATAAACTGTCGGAGGTAGCATTGACAGTCAGAACTTAACTGCCAGACTTGGAGTTGACCATAGCATCTGTCGTGGTAGGCTGTAACATATGAACAAGCTGTTAGAGGTTACATTAACCACAGTACTGGAACCACCGAAGCCATAACTGCGGGCATGTGAACACAAGGCAGAAGACCGTGCAGTCAGTGGGGCAGTCAGCGGAACCGTCGAAGCCCTAACCGCAGGTTAAATAATTTGTACACATTTGTTGTCAGCTCCTCTGCCCGGTTATCTAACGACTAACGGATTCAGGCTTGTCCAAACTCTATTTTTGGGTTTTGTTAAACAAACTAATGTGAGGACCATGGTAACCTATCCTAAGAAGTTAAGAGGTGAATGGACCGAGGACCAAGAACCCAAAAATAAGCCAATTCATGCCAAGTTTAGGCCATAGTAGTTTGAATGTATTTGCAGGCATATACGAGGCAATTTTTGTTCATTGAAGATGGGAGAGTGATTTTGGTTTTTGTATGTAGATTCTGGAGGTTATAGACAGTTTTGTTTTCAATGTAACAAGAGCATCTGGAGTCAGAATTGGGAATCGTGACATGCGTTGGAAATCTGGTTCAAAGAGCTTCCTTTTGACAATGATCAGAAGTGCCTACGTGCATGTTCAATCTGGTCTATTCTCTGTGTAATCAAACTCCTTGGTTTCAATCCTAATAAAGTGGTCGCGCATCTTGAAAGCGGACCCAAAGACATAGTCTATTTGGGACGAACTCCGTCATCAACTTTTTTGTCTAGCATCATTGTGCTTGTTATTGTTTTCACTTTTGTTATGCATCTTACTTATGTTTAATCAGTTGTCGTAAAGTATTTCTTCTCAAGAAGTTATCTCAATTTCCGCACTCTCAGTTAACAATCAATTCAATAATGGTTAATCAATTCTACATTAGTTTTAACATATGATAATTTCAGATGATATAATTTGGTATCAAAGCAAGTTGCGTTTGTAGAATTTTACATTGAATGTTAACTAGGTCAAAGTTGCAACAAGGAGAAGGAATCCTTGAGTAGATTGATCCAGAGATCGGAAAGCGACGATTCATTCATAATTCAACCATGACAGGGTTTGACGTAGGTGGAAACATTGAAACTAAGATGAGTGATGAACAATTTTAGCGAGCATTCTTGACTATGCCGCAGATGTTGGGAGAACTATACGAAGACAAGAAGGCGAGAGATGCAGCTTCCTCTTCAAAGACATCGAAGAAGGACAAAGGTAAAGGCAAGGCTAATAAACACCTTCACCTCCATCATCTCCATCATCATCTTCTTCTTATTCTTCTTCTAGTGTAGAATCTGAAATAGAAAAGAAACCTAAGAAAACATCTCTTTTAAAACTTGATGTAAAATTTGAGTTACCTATTTATGATGGTGAAATGAATCCTGAAAAGTTAGATAACTAGATTAAGTAGTTAGAAGTGTATTGTTGTATTTAGAACATTTCTAATGATAAAACGAAAATTCAGTTAGCTACACTTAGAATGGGGGGAACAACTTTAATCTGGTGGGAAAGTAAAACTCAGATAGATGTAAAGCAGAAAGGAAAAGTCATCTCTTCATGGTCTAAGTTTTTAAAAGCTCTTAGGAAACAATTATATCCTTTAGGATACATGCAGCAAGCTGTTATTGATTGGTAGCATCTGAGGCAAGGTAAATGGCAGAGAGTTCAGGACTTTACTCAGGAGTTCAGAAAGAAAGCATTGGCGCTTGGTATTTCATTGGATACACATGAAACTTCATTAAAATATGTCAGTAGTTTACATTCATATTTGCACCATACATTATTAATGTTTAACCCTGATGATTTTGATGAAGTGTGTGTTCAGGCCATACATATTGAATCAAGTGGAAAACGATTCAAGTTTTCATTGCAGTCATCCAAAGAGTTGGAAATCAAATATTCCAATGATAGTAAGGGGAAGAATAATTCAAAGAGAAAGAAATCATTGATAGCTCAGAAGGAAAGACCCACTTGTTCTCATTGCCAGAGAATCGGTCATGATGAATCTAAGTGTTGGAAACTTCATCCAGAACTTAAGCCCAAAAAGTTCCTTAAGGAGAAGGATCAAAAGAAGGCAATTTCAACAATCCAACAAGATCTAAGTTCAAATTCAGGTGATGAAAGGAGGATAACTACTATGGTTACGAGAAGTAAAACTTCTGACACTGGTTCAAGTTCGAATATTATTGCATCTTCATCAAACATAAATCCTTCAAATGAGGATAAAAGAGTTGAATTGTTTAACATAAGGATAACTTCTAAGCATACAAAGATAGATACAATGTTTGACAGTGGATCAAAGGTTAATTTAATATTTGAATATTTAGTTAAGAATTTGGGTTTGGAAACACGGAATCATCTAAGACCTTATCCATTAGGATGGTTAAATAAATCAACTCAAATAAAAGTCACAAAATAGTGTCGATTAAGATTTTCCATTACATCTAATTACATTGATGAAGTGGAATTAGATGTGGTTCCAGTAGACATATGTGGAGTTGCCTTAGGAAGTCCTTATTTTTATGATCGTGATACAATTTTTTTATAGAAGAGAGCATAAATATCACCTTAAGAAAGATGGGGTTGAATTTATTGTCAGGGCACATCAAAGTAAAAATCACTTGAATTTAGTTGTTGCTAATAAGATGAAGCGATTAATAAGTTCAAATAAGAGATTTGTAATCATGTGTGTAAAGGAACAACATAAAAATCAACATGATGTTTTTTCAGGTTATGAGTCTCAGCTTAAAGATGGTTTGATTAAAGAGATAGAAACTATTCCAGTTCTATTTAAAACCAAACATCTTACTCATAAGCAGGGAATACAACATGAATTACAGTTTGTGCCTAAAGCTCCTCTTCCTAATGTCAGAATGAATCAATTCAGTCCAAGTTTGGAAATTAAAAGTTACAGGGATACATGTCAATATTGGGGAAAGCCAACGTTAAATTTCTCTTATATTGTGTCACCATTTCATGTTTCGAATAATTTGGAAACCTCTTTTCAAGTGGAGAGGAAGCCTATTTGTTTTCATATCAAAGCCTTTTCTAAAGCAGTGTCAAAGTATCTAAGGGAAACTTATGCATCAGGGGAAAGTGCTAATCAATGGAAACATCATTTAATAAATGAAGAAAAAATGATTCAAACAAATCAACAGCTAATTCAATACTTTCAAAAACAAACTAAGTTGCAGCAGTTTTTACCTTACAGTTTGAAGGGTTCATGCCAGCAATTTCACTTAGTAATCAGGAAGCAGGAAAGTATGTCAAGTCAAGTAGCTGGTTTGATGTCAAAAACATCTTTAATTTTCTCTGTTACTCTGCAAAATAGATTGTTAAAACATGTTAATGGTATTGGACAATATCCAGTAGAGACGGTTTTCAAAGATGATTATGAATCACTAACTTGTGGTTCTTCATGGAAAGAAATCAATTTCCATGTTCATAACAGGTTGTTTGACCATCATCGCAAGTTGTTCATACTGCATATGGATGGAACAAGTCACCGACTCAAAAAGTGCCATGGTTAACATCATCAGGGTCATCACTTTTAGGTGATTAATCGAATGTATTGGTACATCATCAGGTCAAGGTGGAAAATGAGGGAGCTCTACCCTCATCGACTATTTTTTTAGTTAAACTTTTGTGGTCCAAAATCTTTCAAGTGGAGAGAATTGATCCATGAGGATCTCGTCAAATCAGTTTCACAGGTCATCATCAGTGTTCAGTGTCGTTGTCAGAATTCAGTTTAGTGTTGTTAGTTTCGACAGTGTTTTTTATGGTTCAGGGCTTTCATGGTGATGGTTTTGTATCTAGTTTTCGACAAGCGTTCATTGACAGTTCTGCCAGGGTTGATCATCGACATGGGTGTGTCGTTTGTTGCAGGGGTTTGATATGGGTTGTCATCGTATGATTGGGTGAATGTCACATTGTGACAAATGTGTTGTAAAAGGGTTTTTAATCCAAGGTGTGTAAAAGTCCTAATGCTAAACTTATTACCTAAACCCTAAGTGCATTAAAACATACACACCTAAGTCTAAACCTTTTGATCCTGATCACATTACAACTCTTTGTGTTAAACAATACACATTAAACCATTAAAGCCCTATGCTAGACCTAAACCTAAGTTTGAAACCCTAACCATATTATAAATACAAAACTATGTATTAAAACCTAACCTAAAACTATGTTGTATAACCCTCGACTTATTGCAAAACATTAAAAACATTGCAAATAACAATACATAGTCCTAAACCGTTGACTGTAACCACGTTTGAGAAAACTGTGGAGACTATTACATGTGAACAGTCAAGCAGAGATGTTAGGGCCTTTAGCTATAGTCCCTAACCGTAGTAGATAACAGCGTCGGAACCACGAAGGGTTATGGGTTCATGTGATCAGATGTGCATAAACCGTCAGAGGTAGCATTGATAGTCAAAAGTTAACCGCCAGACTTGGAGTTAACCATAGCATCTACTGTGGTAGTTTGTAACATGTGAACAGGTTGTCGGAGGTTACGTTAAACACAGTATCGGAACCGTCAGAGCCATAACTGTGGGCGTGTGAACACAAAGCAGAAGACCACGTAGTTAGTGGAATTTCTGGAGCCCTAACTATGGGTTAAATAGTCTATTCACATTCGTTGTCAGCTCCTCCACCCAGTTAGCTAACCACTAACGGATTCGGGCTTATCCAAAATCTGTTTTTGTGTTTTGTTAAACAAACTAATGCGAGGACCATGGTAACCTATCTTAAGAAGTCAAGAGGTGAATGGACCGAGGCCCAAGAACCCAAAAATAAGCCAATTCATGCCAAGTTTAGGCCAGAGTAGTTTGAATGTATTTGTAGGCCTATAAGAGGTAGTTTTTGTTCATTGGAGAGGGGAGAGTGATTTTGGTTTTTGTATGCAGATTCTGGAGGTCATAAGCAGTTTTGTTTTCAATGTAATGGGAGCATTCAGAGTCGGAATTCGGAACTGTGAGAGGCATTAGAAAGCTGGTTTAGAGAGATTCATTTTGACAGTGATCAGAAGTTCTTGCGTGCATGTTCAGTCTGGTCTATTATCTGTGTAATCGAACTCCTTGGTTTCAATCCTAATAAAGCAGTCGCCCATCTTGAAAGAAGACCTAGAGACATAGTCCATTAGGGACGAACTCCGTAATCAACTTTTTTGTCTGGTATCACTGTGTTTTATACTGTTTTCACTTCTATTATGCATCTTACTTATGTTTAATCAGTTGTCATAAAGTCTTTCTTCTCAAGCAGTTCTCTCGATTTCTGCACTTTCAGTTAACAATCAATTCAATAATGGTTAATCAATTCTACATCAGTTTTAACATATGATCATAGCATATCACTACTTCAGGTTATTCTATGAGTCTTGGATCACGAGTTGTTTCCTAGAGATCACACAAACAATTAGTTCCAACAGATTCCACAACAGAGGTAGAATATGTGGCAGCAGTTGAGGCAAAAAAAGAAATTGTGTGGCTCAAGGTGATATCCCAGACCATGTAAATATTTAAATTATTGCAGACCAAACAAACTATTTATTATTTTAGTTATAAAAACTATTTCTGGAATTTTTTTTTTTGAAAAGTGAAATAGCAGTTATCTGTAAATATTGTTTTACTTGCTAAGTAGTTAGAGAGACAGTTACCTGTCCCTAACTGATTTCTTGAGGATTTATTCAAGAAGATCAAGAGGATAGGGGTATTTGAGATCAAGAAGAAGTGAGCAAGAAAGGCAAGCAAGGAAATATGTGCTGATATGTCAGACAGATTTTTGTGGCTACGTTTGGTTAGGACTAGATAGCAGAGATTTTGATTGTAAAAGAAAGAAGGTTCCTGTAATCAGGAATATCTCGGGGGAAGATTAACTGATGTAGTAATCTCAAGGTTAGGAGGCAAATTAATGAGCAGGTCTAGTGGTAGACCAAATCTGTAAGACAGCATGAACCAGAGAAGTGAAAATTCTTGTATTAGTAAGGATAGAACATATACCTATATACAAGTGTATGTTTGAAGCTTGCTAACAGATAGAAACAATGGATTGGTTAATTTATGGAAATTTGTAAGTAAATTGTTTTGTATATCTATAAGAATTAGATTACTTTGTTAGCATTCAATGAGTAGCATAATTAAAATTATAATGGAAAACTGAAAAATGACAGTGCTATCTTTTATATTCAGTGAGTAGCATAGTTAAAATTACAGTGGCAACTGAAAACTGACAGTTCTTAACTTTTATATTCAGTGAGTAGCATAGTTAAAATTATAGTGAAAAACTGAAAAACTGATAGTGCTTATCTTTATACTTCGTGAATAGCATAGTTAAGATTTCGATGGAAAGGAAACTGAAAATTGATAGTGCTTATCATTTATATTCAATGAGTTGCATAGTTAAAATTACAGTGGAAAGCTGAAAACTGATAATTCTTATCAGTGTACACAATATAGTTAAACTTACAGTGGAAAGAACTCAGAAGTGACAATACCCAGATATACATATAAATCATAACAAAAGCCCAATATTCAGGAGCGGAAATTTAGTCAGAAGTTCCACCTGTAAATATTTATCATACTATATGCCAAATCAATGTTGTAAGAAAGCAAAACCCTGAACTAGGGTATGCAGGCCATCGTAACACATATAACCATTTAACATTGTAATGTATACCAGAACAAGAAACAAAATTAGAAATCGGGATCATCAAAGTTTCTGAAAAGCTTACATAGTTGAAGCGGAATTTAAAGAATACTTAGGGCTAAGATAAATAAACTACCAACTTCCCTCTTTGAAAGTTTACAAAATCCAAACTGTACCGTTGTGGGACAGATTCAGTTAAATTACCAACTCATTTAACAAACCACAGAAAAATGAGATAAATACAGTCTTATCTAGAATCACAAAATTACAGAGGTGAAACTAACTAGTACCCACGAAAGAATTTCACAGTGCCGACGCTGCTAAAGGATAGGGGTATTACAGCATCCATAGCCGGCCATACAAAAGTATACAAAAGTAAACTTCGTAAAGGCGCGAGGCCACCCAAAACCCATGAAAACAATGGGGTTGGGTTGATTCTTCGAACCCCATAACTCTTTAACTATACCGCCCTTAGGGCCAAACATAATACCAGGCAGTAAAGACAAGCTCTAATAAATTAACAATTTGTAAACAAAGTCCACCTCTAGGGCTCTATGACCCAAAAAACTATAAGCAGAAGAACAATAGAAAGATTTAAGTACCTGGTCATGAGAGGGTTCTGCTATTTCCATGCGCAAAGGACCGAATGAAAGTTTTCCTCAGCCCATCACCTAAATCTTCAGTACCTGCGAAACCCTCCATCCAAACTAGATGGGTAACCAAATTAAAACTCGTATAATAAACTGTAATAAATTAAAGAGCGATAGAAGGGGAATATTCAATCAAAATCACCCGATGGCAGCCATTGGTAGAAACCCTCTCCGCGGAATGTTGAAACCTGATTCCAAATAAGTTGACAGAGAAACCACAAACGAGCAGGAGTCATGTCACGTTGCCGGAGAACAAATGTGGAGAATGAGCAGACCCTAGCCATAAACAAGACAACTGGAAGAACCTGTGCAGGAAAAGGATCCCTTGGCAGAGCAGGCGATATGCCTTCCCTGGAGGTGCACAATGACCGAACAATGCCAATACACCCAAGGCATAGAACCCCAAGTTTCACATGCGTCGTCTGATCCATGCTACAGCCGTAAGCCGTCGATGAGGAATTGATCCCGAGGATAACGATGGAGCTGTATAGTAACGAAAGCTCCAGACTGCCACCTAGGCCGATAAATAGCTGGAGCAATTAATATGCATGCAAAGGGCCGAATGGTAAGAAACAAAATAGGCCACTAGACGGATTCCATTAAGACAGATATTAAAGTGTAAGTCCAAGCTTAATACTGGTTAATTAATGCAAATCACAGCATAAATCTTGAGAGTGGTAAATGGGCCTGTTGGCTCATGTAATGAAACCCATCCAAGGATAGTGAAAATGATTAGACATACACTTACATACTTGTATTATGGTTTGACCTGAGAATAATAATAAAGAAATGTCAACTGTCTAAAGTATAATGTTCTCGTAGCCATATATTCTCCATGGTAAATATTTTCAGTTTATTATATGATGAAACATATGAATTTTTTATTATTATTTATATTTGTTTTAACATGTGGATGTGTGACACTCAGGATTGACAACACCTCTGCAATAAAGTTGGCCAAGAAGCCAAAGGTCCATGATCGAACAAAACACATCATTATAAAATACCATCTGATTCGACATCATGTTGAGGCCAAGACAATCCATCCACGTCACTATTCCACTAATAAGCAGAGTGTAGACATCTTCACCAAAGCGCTTAGAAGAGAAGAATTCGAAAGATAAAGAACTATGCTTGGACTCAACAACATTATTTCAGATTAAGGAAGAGAATGTTGACACCTAATCATTAGAATTGGGTGAACATTTGTAAATAATGTAAATAGTAAATAATGGAAAATGAATAGACATTAAGAAGTAAAGCCCAACCATCTCTTTCTCATATATATAACCATAAATAATATTAATAAATAAACACAATTTGATTAAAAAATTACCTCTTACTTAATATATATATTTATTTAAATATGTTTACATATTTTAAAATTTATGAATCTTTTAAATAAATTTTAAAAATATAAAACACAATCTCAAATTATATAACAGAAATCACCTTTAACAACCCAAAATCTAGAAAAGGTTAAAATTAGCTTGTCGGATATTTATGTTTTTATGTAATAAAAAAAAAATATTCGACTAAAAAATCCTGGGAACTTTGAATATTCCTGAGAGCATTATAGGTTTTTACGCTAAGAACAATACCAATAAAAACCCAAAAAAATCAATTAAAATAAAAAATTTCCCATTTTGGCATATATACTATATTTATATATATAATTTAAAAAATATAACGAACTAAAAATTCTTGGACCTTTTGATATCCTGACGCCCTATATGTTTGGAATGTAACAAATTCTTGTAAGATGAAAAAACCCAAACTTGAGACCAAATTAAATCCTGTTTGTCTCCAGAATCTTTATAAAAAAAAAAAAAAAAAAATATTCGAAACTAAATAATTCTCGCTATTATATTCCTGACACCTTTATGCTTTTACCTAACAAAACTCTATTCAAAAAACCAAAAATTTCAGAAAAATTAAACTCCCCTTTGTCCAGAAGTTTATAAATATAAAAAGCAATATTCGAACTAAAAAATTCTCGGACTTTGATATTCCTGACACCTTTATGTTTTCAAGTAACAAAACTCTGGTGAAATAACCAAAAATTATATTTTATTTTATATAGATTTTTATTGAGTTTAAAAGTTTATTTGTTGGATTTAGAGACGTCTAATTACAATAATTAGGTTGGACATGCGTGCATTATGATTATGATATCAAATACTGTCAGCAAGATTACGTTTATGTAATGATTAAATATGCCAAATAATGTGATTAATTAAATTATGGCATTAAACGTATTTAAATAAGGATTTGGATACAAATACATATAGAATAATGTTAATCAATTATAATTGTTAATGGACCGATTATAATTGATTGAAATAATAGCAGTAATAAATTTCTTGACAGCCGAAATTTGGCTGTCAAGAAATTTGGACAGCCGAGTTTCGGCTGCCCTAGGATTGGGGCTGAAATTTAGCTGTCAATTGACAGCCAAATTTCGGTTGCCCTAGGATTGGGGCTGAAATTTAGCTGTCAATTGACAGCCAAATTTCGGCTGCCATAGGATTGGGACTGCTATAAAAGGGCTGAGTCTCCAAGGCTTGCAATCACTCAGAAAATAATCTGCTCCATTGAAGACTTGATACTCTATCAAGGATAGCAAGAGAAAAGGATTGCAAGCTATTGGAAGGATTCAAGAGCCAACAACTCAACTCAACTCAAGTAAGTTCCGCTGTGCATTATTTTCAAATTCTTACAAAGGGGTAGATCTTGGTTAGGGTTTAAAGTAATTAGGAAAACCCATAAATTAAATCTTACAAGTGGTATCAGAGCAGCCTTATGTAAGAATTACAGTTTATTTCGGTTTTAAATGATTCTTTGTCTGTAAATATTGAGTTCGAGTCCTACATTGCAGAGGTATTTATATATTTCTTTATCGATTAATTGATTAATTAATTACCCCTAGCTCTGCTATTCACAAAGGCAATGGTGCTCACATATTTGATTGATTTGCTAATCACCCCGAATACCTGCTATCTCCACGCTGACTCCTGAGATTTTTCCTGCTCCAGTGTCTATTTTTCTTATATTTTCAGTTTTTTCTTTGTTGCGGCTATCTCTCAGTGATTGTGTTCAAAACAGTGAAAAAGAAATTAGTAAAAACAAAGGAGGGGTAAGTAATGAATAAGTTCAAGCAATGAAATCATCGATTCTCCGTCAAATTAATGATTTGGATCTCGATCCCTCGTTTCCGGAGTATAAACAAAGATCTCGATCCCTCGTTTCCGGAGTATAAACAAAGCAGGTAAGTTTACCGGTGTCTTTTTCATCTAAAAAACAAAGCGGTTAATCTAAGGTCCAGTTATGAAATCATGGATACCTCTTCAATAGTATTTATTTTGAAAATTGAAACTCGTGTTACAGTAAAACAAGATCACGAACTTCAGTTGAGATAGCATAACGCTTTACATTTTGTGCAAAGCCCCCTCAAGTTCAAGCTTAACGAGTAATGTCGTGTCATTATATCACTCGTTTATTTTAATAAGATTTATGAATTTATCTTTTTTCAACTAGGAGTTGTTTTATTTAAAGAGAGCAAAAATACGGACGTGTGAGAGTTTAACCAAGTGACTTTAAGTCAACCTCAGTAATTATGGATATATGAGAGAAATTTACGAATATAAATTTATTTGTGTTTATTCTTTTAAATTCAAAATGTTTTAAATTCAAAACACACTGATGCGTCAACGCCAAGGTTTGTGAAAATCTTAGTAGTATCTAACACGTCTCTTAGTCTCGGGAACAAGTAATCCATGAAATTTAATGTTGGATCTTGAATTAGTTTTAATGTCTAAGATGACTGTCAGATTCTGGAAAATCAGCATCAGAGCTTGAGACTTTCTGTGTTTCTTCGAAATAATTCGGGTGGGGATTAATTACTTGGGAATTATGGAGAAACAGTAATAAAATTGTGTATTTATTCTGTGATTTCTTGGAGGTCACATGGGTGGCCAATTTATGGTATGTTCAGAGAATTGAAAATATTCAAAAAAAAAAAAAAATTGCTACAGGATCATTTACTCAAACTCTATTTTAAGAATGATTTGGCCTTACTGACTATATTTATGATCTCTATCTTAGAGCATCAATTCATCTTTCTCGAAATGAAATTGTTTGCATAAGAAGCGTTGCATAGAAGTACTATTACAGTGAACATTTTCGCAATTGCATAATTATTGAAAATTATAATAGAAATTACATGGCCATGGAGGATAAGATTTGACAGAACAGAGAATATAAGTAGCAGAACAGTAAAAAAATGGTGCAAGGATCCGGACAACAATTTATCAAAAATAACTTGCAAGACTGTTATTGTTTCCAGATTCCCACCCATTAATCCAAAGTTTTTTTTATAGAATCGTTTTGCATAATATACTCATGTATGCATAAGGGTAGTGTGGAATTCGGATAAACATATCTTAGAGTTGAATTCAATTCAACTTAAGGCAATTTTTGGTTATTCAGGGCATCTCATAGTTATTACTGATTTTTTTTATATAAAACAATGAGAAAAAAAAAAAAAATAACATCGTGCTTCTATTTTGTGTTGCCAAATAAGCAAAGAGTTACGTTTGAGCCCGAATGAATGTGTTGCATTTGAGTTATTTTGTGTATCTCAAAAGAATGGATCTAAATCTACCACCCCTGATGCCTTTACCTGTGGTACTTGGGAAATCTATGCTACTGGATTTAAAATCAGAGGATCTAAAGTTGGTTATCGATCAGTTGGAAGGGATACCACTACCAGCAATGGACAATTAATCATTGGTCCCGCCTAGAGCTAAACCTCATTCTGAAAAGAAGAGATATACTGAGTGGGTTATATTCTATTTTATATATTTGATTTAGCTTCATAAATTTGCTTTTTATGGTATAAATGAGTGAAGCCATTCATTATGATATGTAAGAAAAGTCATGAAAAGAAGAGATATACTGAGTTGGTTATATTCTATTTTATAATGATGCTAAATAATTTTATGCGAACATCAATGATTGACATGATTGCCAGGATATAATGATGCTAATCATGGCAACCATAAAAATTAATTAGTATTCTCTAAATAAATTATTTAGTATTCTCTAAATAAATTATTGAAGCATTTCTAAAAGGTAATCATTGTAGAAATTGCTAAAGTTTTACTAATTTTGGAATCTAACTAAAGGCATTTTTTGAAATATACATGTGTTGTTTTTCGCATGAGTCAAGCATTGATGTTCGCAAATGAACCGCTCTCTGTAAGACGATTGCAAGGATGACTCATGACAAGTTGAAATGACGTGCTGGCAATGGACGTGGGTGTTAGCTTTCCCAAAGGAGGGTTGGCGCCTGCTAAGTTGTTTGGTGCATAAGGGTAGTGTATAAAATTAAGTTGCAACACACATGTTAGTCTGACCCAAAGGTAGATTGACAAAAAGGTTACATGTTTGTACTTTATTCACTACACCAAAGTGCCTGAAGGTAATGATTGCACCCAAAGGTGTTTCATTACTGAATGGTGTTTTGGCTAAGGTTTTAATGGAGCAAATAGTTTTACACATGCCTTTAGATAGATTTTAGAATTATGATTAAGGATCAAATCGTGATGCATCATATCTAAAATATTTCCTTGTTCTTGAATTTTTCAGATCTAAACATAATGTTAAGTCTAAGTCAGATTAAGCCCCTCATGGGGAACAATTTCAAACCTCTTGCTTTAGTTTGTTCTGAAGTTAATTTAAGTTTTGTATCTAGATATACCTGGTGGATAGATTCAGGTGCAACGACTAACATCAGTATGTCGATACAGGGTTGCCTAAGCCATCGCAAGCCAAGTGAGGCAAAGCGCTACGTTTACGTAGGAAATGGCAATAAAGTAGAAGTGGAAAGCATAGGAAAATTTAGATTATTATGTAAGACAGGATTTTATTTAAGTTTTGATGCTTTAGTGGTTCCATCTTTCAGAAGGAACCTAATTTCTATATCTTATTTGGACAAAAATGGCTATGTATGTTCATTTGGTAATGGAAATTTTAGTTTGTGTCAAGATTCTAAGCTTCTTGCTTCTGGTATCCTGTCTTCTTATGATAATCTTTATTTTCTAGATATAGACACTTCACATTCAGAGGCACTGCATATAGATAATAGAAAACGTAAATTAACTTGCGAGAAATCTGCAACATTATGGCACAAGCGATTAGGACATATCTCTATGAAAATGATAGAACGTCTTGTGTCTAATGATATTCTCCAACCTTTAGATTTTACAAACTTAAGTGATTGTGTAAATTGTATAAAGGGAAAACAAACTAATAAACGTAAGTATGATGCAAAAAGATGTAATGATGTCTTAGAATTGATTCATACGGATATCTGTGGTCCTTTTCCAAAGGCTACAAGAAATGGTAACCGTTACTTTATCACATTCATAGATGATTATTCAAGATATGGTCATATTTACTTAATAAAAGAAAAGGCGGAAGCATTAGACGTGTTCATAAAGTTCAAAACGGAAGTTGAGTTACAACTTAACAAACGTATAAAGTCCATTCGTTCTGATCGTGGTGGTGAATACTATGGTCGTTATGATGGATCAGGAGAAGAGCGTCAAGGTCCCTTTGCAAAATACTTAGAGGAATGCGGAATTGTGCCTCAGTATACATTGCCAGGTTCGCCTGCAATGAATGGTGTTGCTGAGCGCCGAAATTGCACCCTTAAAGACATGGTGAGAAGTATGATTGCTCGTACAACTCTACCTGAGAATTTGTGGGGAGAAGCCTTAAATACTGCAGCATACATACTTAATAGAGTGCCTACTAAAGCAGCTAACAAGACCCCTTACGAGTTATGGGTTGGGCGCAAGCCTAGCTTGAATCATTTGAGAGTTTGGGGATGTCCATGTGAAGCTAGGTCTTATCAGCCAGGCGAAAAGAAATTGGACGAAAGAACCGTTAGTTGTTACTTTATAGGCTATTATGAACGATCTAGGGGGTTCAAATTCTATAATCCAACAGAACATACAGTTTTCGAGTCGGGAAGTGCAATTTTTTTTGAGGATAATGAGTTTGTGGGGGGGATATGACAAAAGATAGTATTTTTGAAGAAGAAGAGACGAATGCGAATGAGACTATGGACCAAAGTCCTAGTTTTGTTCAAATTCCGATTGCGTTAGAAATACATCTTTTGACAATGTGCAAACTTTATCATCCCAAACAACTCAGTTAGAAACTCAACATGGAATAGAGAACACAAATGGACCTGAACCCAACCCAAACCCTCACATTGACATGACAAATGTTGATGGCCTAGGGCCTGTGGGAGATTCAGAGGTTGGTAATGATGTTCCTCCTCTTGTTGAAGATCAAGTTGTAAATGAACCTCAAGAAAATCTAGAGCCTGTGCCAATTAGGAGATCTACTAGAGAGAAAAGATCTACACAATCAAAGGATTATGCATATCTTCAAGAACATGAGTTTGACATTGGCATGTTTGAAAATGATCCTGTTAATATCAAACAAGCTATGGAAAGCTCTAACTCTCAAATGTGGATTAATGCCATGAATGAAGAGATGAAATCTATGTATGACAATGACGTTTGGGATATCGTTCCATTGCCTAAAGACAAGAAACCCGTTGGTTGCAAATGGATATTTAAGACTAAGCGGGATTCTAAAGGCAATGTTGAAAAATACAAGGCACATCTTGTTGCGAAAGGTTTCACACAGAAAGAAGGCATTGATTATAAAGAGACTTTCTCTCCAGTTTAGTCGAAAGACTCTTTAAGGATTATATTGGCGCTTGTAGCACATTATGATTTAGAACTTCATCAGATGGATGTAAAGACGGCGTTTCTCAATGGTGACATTGATGAAACGATCTATATGACGCAACCAGAAAACTTTGTATCAGGTGATGCAGGGTCTATGG
>APFE031051523.1:151926-173176 GCA_000404065.3 Pinus taeda | reverse complement strand
CCTCATAGTCAATGCCTTCCTTCTGTGAGAACCCCCGAGCCACAAGACGAGCTTTACACTTGTCTAGAGTTCCATTGGCTTTGTACTTCACTTTATATATCCATTTGCAGCTAATGGGCTTTTTCCCTTCAGGAAGATCAGACAGGGTCCATCTGTGATTTTTCTGAAGACTCTGAAATTCAGCGTCCATAGCCTGTTCCCATTCAGGTGTACCCTTAGCCTCTGAGTAAGTTTGAGGCTCAAAGATACTGTGTATATTAGCCATAAGTGCAAAATTTACTGTAGACTGCTGTGTGCTCTTATGTCTAGACGTGCGTCCTTCAAGAAGTTCATCATCCCAAAGATCACCAATGGTTTTAGCCCACCATTTTGGTCGAAGAGTAGAGGAACTAACATTAGGAGGAGAAGAAGAGGGGTCAAGAGCAATAGGAGCAGCAAGAGAAGTGTTATTTTCCGGAGGAAGCTCAGGCAGTGTATTATCAAACATTGATACTGCATTATCCCTCCCATCAGGTGGACCTACCGGAAGAAGAACACTGTGAGGCTGATCTATAGAACACTGCTCAGAAGAAGAAGACTGAAAGAATCCTCTGTCTTCATCAAATACCACATCCCGACTGAAGCTAAGACGACCAGTGTCATTATCTATTAGTCTATAGGCCTTGTGGTGATCACTGTACCCTATCATCATGAGTTTCTGGCTTTTAGAATCCAACTTGGAGCGCTTAGCAGCTGGGATCCAAACATATGCAATTAAGCCAAATATTTTGAGGTCACTGATCTTAGGTTTACGACCAGACCACACTTCTTCGGGAGTTTTCCCTTTAATAGCCTGAGTAGGTGATCTGTTAAGAAGATAGACAGCAGTAAAGACTGCTTCAACCCAGAATTTGTTGGGAACATTCTTGTGCTGTAACATAGAGTGAGCCATTTCAACAACCGTGCGGTTGCGGCGTTCAACAACACTGTTCTGCTGAGGGGTGTAGGGAGTAGTGAACTGGCGTTTTATGCCATGAGTATCACAGAAGCTGGAAAAAGCAGAAGAACAGAATTCCCCCCCGTTGTCTGTCCTAAGAGTCATGATATCACAGCTAGACTCTTTTTCAACTAAGGTTTTAAACTTTTGAAATATACTAAATGCATCAGATTTATTTTTTAGAAAATATACCCACATCTTTCTACTGAAATCATCTACAATAAGCAAAAAATATTTGCAAGCAGTGATAGAAGATGTTTTCATGGGACCACAAATATCAGCATGAATTCGCTGGAGTACCTTAGATGCGCACCAGGATTCTCCATTCGTGAATGAAGACCGATGTTGTTTTCCAGCTTGACACGCGCCGCATACGCCCAACTGCTGAGTCTGAATATCAGGTAACCCTGACACAAGTCCTTCCCGAGAGAGCTGAGATAGATACTGCATGTTTAGGTGCCCATATCGCTGATGCCATAAAGTGCTGATGGGAGAAGCACGAGCTGCTAGAGCCACTTCTGAAAAATTACCAGTGTCAAGAAGCCTGTATAGACCATGATCTTCTAGGCCAACAGCAACTGTAAGATTAGTCTCCCTGTCGATAATAGAGCATTTGTGCACACTGAATATTACATCAAGCTGAGGGGAGTTCCTCATAATCTGACTGACGGACAGCAGATTAATTTCCATCCCAGAAACATAGTATACATTCAGAAAGATAAGTGTGCGTCCACCAGACTGAATTTGAACTGTACCTCTGCCATCTACTGTGTATTTTTCACCTCCTCCAAATACCACGGAATCACTGAAAGGTGAGAAGTCAATAAACCAGTCACGCCTGTGAGAGAAATGGTGTGATGCACCAGAGTCAATGTACCAGGCAGATGATGGAATATGATCGGAAGACATTTTAGCCATAAAAGCGTAAAAGGCAGAATCTGTCTGCTCGGAATGTTCTGCAACATTTGTTGTCTGATGAAGTCCTCCCTGTTTCTTCTGTTCAGAAGCAATTCTCTGTCGGCAATCTTTCTTCATGTGACCAAATTTGTGACAGTAGTTACACTGCACATTTTTCTTCCTAGTAGGATCAAAAGACTGAGAAGAACCTTTCTGCTGAAAGGACTGAGATGACTGATATTTGGCAGCAAAGGCATTTTCTGAAGAGGCTAATGTTGCACCACTACCAAACTGTTGTTTCCATCGATCCTGCTGCATAAGTTTGGTGCATAAGTCTGGGAACTTTAGATCAACATTAGTGGCAGTGATGTTTAGAGTTTCTATGAAGTGCTCATAAGATTGTGGTAGACTTTTCAGAGTGATGACTACCAGATCTTCTTCCTCCATGGTGCGACCAATGGCTTCGAGCTGATCTTGAATATCTTTAATCTTGTTGAGATGTTCCTGTAAAGACATATGTTCGTTCATCATGATGGAGAACAACTGATTTTTGAGAAAGAAGGCTCTGCTTTTTTCGGATGTCTCGTGAAGGTCCTTCAACTGTTGCCAGATCTCAGCAGCTGTCTTGCCAGAAGGAATCTGTGGTAACTGATCATCAACAACAAAGAGCTTGAGAAGCATAACTGCCTCTCGATTTCGATCATCAAACTTGTCTTGATCGGTGCCAGCTGTACCAGGACGAAGCTCCTTTTTGAGAACGAGCTGGTCAAGACGCCTATATTCAAAAATGGTTAACATTCGCTGTTTCCAGATGTTGTAGTTTGTGCCATTGAAGCGTTGACTACCTTCCAGCATTAGGTTGGTTAGTGAAGCCATCTGTCTGTTTCTGACTGATCTGAACAGAATCTGATAGACGCTGGTACAAAAAATAACCTGAAATTGCTCTTTGAGGAAGAAATACCAATTGCTGCACGCTAAAAAATTAGCAGTTTCGGACCACACAAAACAAAATATGGATCACTGATACAGAGTAATTGTTTGCCTGAGATGAAAAACGTGCTGACTGTGGAGAAAAAATATAACGTGATTGTGGCACGGATTGCGGAAAACCTGGGACGGTCGTGGCACCAAATGTAAAAAACTGGAACTCCTGTTTACTGAATAATAAAAAAGAATTGATGCCTCGCTGTCAACTTATATACTCGATTTATTTCATAAACAAACTGAAATAAACGCTGCATGAGCTGGAATAGACGCTGCACATGTTAGGAATATATTGACTGATCTGCAAGCTGAGTTTTATATAATAAAACATGAACTGGTCCACGCTATGCGACACACGCATGACAGCATTGGTGGAGATTTTTCATTACAGCAGCCGCGAAACGACAGCACATGTGACGTATCCAACGGGCAGACCTAACTGCGAAGGAAGCGAGCTAGAAGAATCGCATAAGTGACGTATCCGAATGCGCAAGGTTCAATCGACCGCTGAGCTGTGACTCGGGTGGGCCTTCCGTCGAGCAAAAAAAAATTTACTACGGGACTCGATTGCTGAGCTGTGACTCGGGTGGGCCTTCCGTTGAGCAAAAAAAAATTTACTACGAGACCCACGAAATGGAAAACGACACGGTTTTCGCTTCAGAAAAAAATGTGTATCTGAATGAGGCGCTCTCGTAATGCTGGATCTGGGTCTGTCAGGAGTCGTTTCGCCACATATGGGTAAGCTACCTCAAGAAACTTGAAGTCTGGTTGAAGAGTGAAACAAATTCCTTCTTGAGTCAATAATGATCGAATAACAAGAGAAAACCTTTCAGGAATACAGATTGGATATTGGTATACAAGTCTGTTAAATTTCTCTTCTTATAAAGAACAATACGCAGAATCACTGAGATCTACGATGACCCGAGAGCTTCCGGACTGAAATTAGGTCGATTTAGCGCTAAATCGATCGGTTGACCCTTGGCAAAACATCCCTCCTACTGCACGTATTCTTGGACGCAGGTATGTGTAACTGAGGTTGGGAAACCCTCGTCCAATGTAAAAAAAAAATTATGCCACAAAAATTCGCTGGAACTACCACGGATTTAAAAAAAAATTTAATCAACAAGGAATGAATTTGGAATGGAGAGCAACAGCTGAAGAGTTATTTTGCACGATCCACTGCTGTATCGAGATAGACGACTGCAAGCGTTTATCACAGTGAGCAAAGCCGAAGCTGAGACTTAGTGAAGGCTATCTGGCTTACAGAGGACTCGACCTTAGAAATGAATAACAGAAATAACTCAAGAGAAAAGGCTCTGATACCATAAAACAATGCGAAACACGCATATGGATTTCCAAATGAATTCAATGAATTGATTGAGCTCAATATTCAATAATAATACAGAGATATTTACAAAGATAGAAACATCAAGTTTCTATGTGAGATTTAGTTTCATCTAAGAAACTGCTAAAGAAAGGAAAATAGCAACAACTAGAAGAATGAGCATTAAACTAATATTAGAATTATTCTAATACCCTCATGACTATGTATGTGATTGTTCTTATCCATGTTATCACATGGGTGATTGTAGGGGCGGTTGTTCTCATATTGACTGGATGATATGTTGGCTGCATTAGTTTTATGATTACACTTAGCATTTGCACAATGTAACCATGCATGTTAGAGTAAGATGCATTGCATATTGATTTTTGCATCGCTAACATCTTCATATCACATTATCATGCTAGATTAGTTGCATTTAGATTAGAATTGTATCTAGATTCATATTTTATTTCTTATTGATTTTTATGGACTAACAAAAGTATGGGCATTCATAAGATGCCACAAAAACATGCTACTCCGTGCACTTAGTCTTTGATTTGTAGGTAACAGGTCTGCGATCCCAAGAGATTTCTAGTGTTCTCATGACCTCCCCGTTCGAGTACGTTCATGCATTCTACTGAAAGATTATGTCCTAGTTAGAGCTAGATGTTACCCACCACTAGTGGGTGACACCCATAGGAGAAAATTTTCTCCTAGATTGTCTTCAGCTGATAGTGATAAGCCCCTTGCAGCCACCATATA
Organism: Pinus taeda; assembly: GCA_000404065.3. Lineage (NCBI taxonomy): Eukaryota > Viridiplantae > Streptophyta > Pinopsida > Pinales > Pinaceae > Pinus > Pinus taeda. The sequence continues at coordinate 168,233 of APFE031051523.1, read as the reverse complement.
GCTCGATGTGCCACCATCTCCGCCACTTGAGCTGACCATTATGTGCCTTTGCCCATCGGTTATGATCGTACATTTGAAGGTGGGCCTTCCAAACTGAAAGGTATGGTTTTCATTATGTAGTTGGGTATCTTTGATTACTTATCATGGATAGCCTCGACATGAATTAGTGGGGGGATTCAACAGAAAGAATGGGCTTGGTTTGTATTGTTGTTTCCTTGTCCAATTTGGTGGTTAGTCTTGTATCCTAGTCCCGTGGGATCTCATTTATTGGCTACTAGCTTTAGGAGTGGCACTACATGGGAAATCCTGATTTTTGTTGTGTGGTCCTGCTTCCCGAGACCACATACATCACTCCCCTCCGCTCATTATAACCCCTTTCCACATATTTTCCCATTTGGGTCCACATTTGTTCATTGGATCCACAAGGAGTTAGCCTCCCCTTCCCCTTGTCCACACTTTGGGTCGGGCTTGTAACGATGCTCTAGAGGTTGAAGCAGTTAAAAACAAGGTTAAAAGCATAATTTAGCCACTTACAACAAGAAATGTACCATAAAATGGAAAAGATGGCCGGGACATAAAAATTTAGCATGCGGGGAAAAGCCAAACATGAGCTTTACCCCTATCATTATGGCCATCACCCTAGTTCCTAGGGCCACTTGTTTGAGCCATCTGCATCATTAAGGAACCCATGATTGTCCTAACCCCTGGTGGGCAATGAATTGTCCAACCTTAAGTGGGTATACACTACTATATCATTAACATCATGCTGTCATTCCTTGGAGCCCCGAACAGTTAAAAAAGAAAAATCAATAAAAGGAAAAAGGCATATGAAAAATGGTGGAAAAACAAAGGCCGGGGTAACTCATGTACCACGATTGCTCCCTTACATCTATACACCCAAGTGTGGGCCTCCCTCATTATAGCTACCCTTGTACCATGGCATGTGGCTTGGAAACTTCCTTGTTGCCCCATTCCGTTCCGTTTCATATGATACCTGCCTTTTAATGAATGTACCATGGACCTGTCATTCGTTAGAGGTTGAAACCACCTAATAAGGTCCTTGACTAACCTCACTCTTGAACCTGGAGACACTTGTATGTTCTAAAGACCATTATGGAAGGGCATGCCACTATGAAGTACCTACTTGGTTCCATGATTTGTAAGCTCATTTCCTCAATTGCACTAATGAATTGTTGTACTGGAACGTGAGGAGACACATTGGATCTTAAATAAGATTGCAGGTGGGTCTTCATCTTGGGGTTTGGTCTCCCTATGTGGGATCCAAGCCCTCTAGAGGATCTTAATGGCACTTGTAGGGTGAGCGTTATGAGCCATGAGCCTCCACAATAGTAGAGAGTAGATAGCCACACCATGGGATCCTTCAACACCACCTATTGCTTGCTCGTGTCCTAGTTATTTGGTGATGATCATTGATGATGCACTTAATCCACATTGCCTAGCGGGCTAGACACTTGCACCATGCATTTGGCAATTGATCCAAGGCCCAAATGAGGTTTTGTCTCACCTAGGGAAACAAGGGAGGACTGAGATGAGACTCGAGATCTCATCCTTCTATTGTTTGGAGCACCCTGAAATTTTTCCCATTGCTTGTGGTTCTTATGTGATGAATCTTGATGAAAGTATGAGGTGATTATCCTAGTCATCCCAAGGTGGGGGATGGTGTGCAAGAATTGAGATTTGTGACTGAAAGTCTCCCTAAAAAAGATAGAGAGGGTGTTGAGAAATCTACGACATCAATAGATACTTGATTTCTCTACTTATGATAATTGCTTGTGATATACTATTTACTTTTTAATTATGATCTTCTCTTCTATAGTTATTAATGTGTTCTTTTCATCAAGACAATTACCAAATCATGAACAATAAAGAGACACGAGACATAGTATATAGGCTTATCAGCCAGGGCCAAAACCTCTCATTCTTTGAGAGGAAAACCCAAACGAGATTCTTCTTATAGATATTCAATTGATGAACATCAAGATCATGACAAAGACCCTTGACGCTAGAGTTCTCCCAAGACCAAGTCACTAGCCTCCTCTCCAACGCTACTTTTCCTTCTCGGTTTCCTTTAGAATCTAGGTCTCTTCTTGTAGGTTTGTAATCCTACCACAAAAACCCTAGATCATATTTGTTCCTTGAATAGTCTCTTCAAGAGGGAGACTCCTTTTCTATATTACTAGGCTTGCTTCAACGAAGATTTCTACCCAAACAAGAATACTTCTAGGTGACTGCAATCTTTATTCTTCCCTTGCCTATTTTAGACCTGCAACCTTCGCACGTGTGGGGATATACTATGCCCAAAACGGTCCTTAATGATGTCTCTTTTCTTCGCTGGATTTCCTTCCCTTTTTGCTGGCTTAGAGCCTTTTTCTAAGATGTATTGCACACTTCTTTATGGAGACTTGCTTCAACGAATTTCTTGCCCCCAAATGAGGCCGAGCACTGCTATATATACTTGTTTTCCCATGTCCGTTAGGCCAACATGGTCTCATGAGTGGGCCGACTTTACCTTTCTAGAATTCTCCCTTCATTGTAAGCCAACTTTACCTTTCTAGAATTCTCCCTTCATTGTAGGACGACTTGATGAGGGTTAGTGATGAGGTCTTGGACGATGTCTTTACATAGGCAAGTAGGACTCTTTATATTGTGTAACATTTCTTCATTACATGACAATGTCTCTTTAGAATTTTATGACTAGATGACAATATCCCTAAGGGCTCTCAATGGGGGCCTCAACTAAAACAAAATCTCTTGCTCATGAAACCCATGATGCAAGCATTACAATTTATTTTTCTTCTCTTGCTCATGAAACCATGATGCAAGCATTACAATTTATTTTTCTTCTTTACATCTCTTTACATGAAATCACAATTACATGTCATTAGGAAGACCGAACCTAGTTACACTTTTCAACAGAGGGAAGCTTTTGAATCTTGATATAGGCAGTGACAATCTCCTTTGTTCTCATAGTATAGGGGGCACCTAGAAATGAGGTGCGTCTTTGTCTTTGGCTCCTATGGGTGGCACATTTGGTAGATCCTTTTGGACTATGGTGGTAATGTTAAATTCTTAAAGTAAAAGTGACATTCTCCTTTATTTTTCATTTTTATCTTTCTACTTAAATTTTTAATATTATCGTTAATTGACTCAGGAAATTTGAGAGTGGTTTTGACCTCATTGGATTTCATATGGAGAAAGTAGAATTTTAGATCCCACTCAAAATACGTCAGACTTAATAGTTTTCAAGATTTAAGTATTGGGGGGATTGCAATGTTTCCATTGGATTTTATCATGTATGAGGGTCTGGAACTAGCGTTTAATCTTAATTAAATGCTAGTTCCAGACCCTCATACATGATAAAATACAATGGAAACATTGCAATCCCCCCAATCCATACTATGCCATCCTTTGCCATACTATGCCATCCCAAAACTTGTTGATTTTTAATGTACCTAGGACAAGTGGTTTCCCATGGGTTAGTCTCTACCTAGGGAAAAGTGTCCAAAATAATTGTTTTCCCAAGTGTGACTTTATAAAGTTGAAGTGACTTTAGAAGTGGTAAAGTCAATGTTAAATTATAAAGTGAAAACTGACTTTAGAAATAAAGTACAATGTGGGTATTTTATTTAATGGGTGAGTTAAAAAAATAGAAAATGAGAATTAAATGCATATTTGTTCTCATCCCTTGATCTAAATGAATCTGAACCATTAGATCTTAGGGTTGCCCAAAAGTCATTTAGGAAAACAAAAGGGGGAAAAGAAAAGAGAGATTGTATTCATTTTTTATGATTAGATTGGAGAAAGGAGACTGAGAGTTGGAGAAAAGTTATGAAGGAGAAATTTGTTGTAGCAAGTTGAATGAGTGATTTCTAGGCAAAGATGGGCATGAAAATCAAAGCATAGAAGACAATAGAAGGTACAATACGAACAACGTTTAATGCTGTTAGTTCACGTCGTTCGAGAGAAGATTGAGAAAAAATATTTTATTTATTTATTTATTTATTTATTTTTTCTATTTGTAAAATCCATATAGTCCGTGCAGCAGTACAAAAATTTGTATAGTACAGTCTGTATCTGTACAGTGCATATTTTTAGCTTAAAGTGGGCATGGAAATTGAGGCAAAGTGGTCTCGATTTTCAAGGAGTTTTGGGTTGAAGAGATAAGTTGTATTTTTCTATTTTGTTTTGTCTACAAATGTATTTTTCAATGTTCCACCAAGTTTCTGGAATGAGGCGACGAAGAAGCAGGGATACGCAGGAGCGACCTATACAAAAGCTCCCTACCAATTTTTAGAAAATGTGGGGGGACGTCGGGGTCTTGAAAACTTATAGATATAAAATATAAATTGATGAATCATATAACTAAAACAAATTTAAAACAAAAAGCATGATCATTGATATCATTTTCATATAAATTATAATCATACATCATACATGTAAGTTTGTAACTATACAATGTAATTACTGGTCTACTAACTTACTAACAATGCACAATGAAAATAAATTATAAAATTATAATTGTTTAAAGTTTTAAACTTAAACTTTAAACCATATTGATGTTCCACTTCCAACTATTAACATTGAATACTGAGTATTGAAATAAAATTATAAATGTGAAGTTTGATACATTGAGTCAAATTTTTTGATTTTATAGAGTCAAAATAACATAAGAACATATCAAAAGATAAATGAGCATAATTGCTCAAGGTAATGCCCCTTAAAATAAGGCGCAAAAAGAAAATGAAATGTGAAATGAACATAATGTAAACCCTTCCCAGTGGGTCAACAAATATTAAAAATTATGATTTTTTTATTTCATAAATTTTTTTTGCGAAATGTTTCTAGGGAAATGACCCTTCAAGACCCCTTAAGACAACTTTTGCCTAGGAAACGACCCCAATTGGAGGAAACGACCCAAAAAATGGAGGAAATGACCCCCTCTCGTCTCCAAGTCCCCGGAGCACGAGAAAACTCGACCCCCAGGTGGGGGGCATGACCTCGTGGAACACTGATATTTTTCATGAACTTGAAAGATAAATAGATTTGAAGAGCTCTCTAACAGGTTTTGCCTAGAGAAGATTGAAGGGGTTTTCCCTGGGTCTAAGTTGACCAAAAATCTACGTGTATTTTTATGCGTGTTGCTGGTCTGTTTATGTTGATATCTAAGTAACCAGATTCGTTCTATAGGCCCCACGAATCCAAATCCGTCGTGTCCAACACGATTCTCTCGAAATTCGTGTCCAAAAAACATGCCACATCGTGTCCTTTTTTGCCATGTCGAATCCCCCTGCGTGTCACGATTTTGGAAATCGTGTCCTGTTTTCCAGGACTCGCTGGGCGGAAAAAGTGACCTGCGCGGTTATGAAAAGGGTGCATTTGGTCATTACAACCACGCATATTTTCATTTGGCAAGTGTTTTATGAGGTGTTGGCAAGTGGAGAAGGGTTTGCAACAAGGAGTTAAGGGAGTAGAGCATCCAGCAAGGAGATTCAAGCACCGGGAAAGTGCATTTCACTTCCATTTTTTTGCATTTCTTACAGCAGTTTGTGTATGATTTTTTGTTTACATATTTGTACATGTTTTGTTCATTTCTTTTACAGTATTCATGGCTCAATCAAAGGTAGCAGTTAGGGGGCAAAGGAAGGGCAAGAATGTCATGGGTGGAGATGCCCCTCCTCCCCCAATATCATCAAAGTCTGCTGCAAGTAATGTTGAGGGAAGAGGAGGACCTAAAGACAATGATAAATATCCATTGTGGAAATATGTCACAAGAGAGGATGGGCCAAACACCAAGGGAAAGGGAGGAGACAATGTGCAATGGAAATGCAACTTTTGTCACATTTCTTTCAAAAGCACATATTATCGTGTGAAATCACATTTGTTGGCTTTACCGGGTTGTGGGATTGGAGCTTGTAAAATTGTTTCTTTACAAAAGAGAAAAGAATTGGAAAATGAGTCCAATGTTGGTATGGAACGTGTGGCTTCAAAATCAAGAAAACCCAAGAATGAAGATCCCCTTCCATTTTGAGGAAAGCCACCACCAAATTTCCATTTGAGAGTTCTATTTCTACTGCGGGACAAGCATAAAAAAGAAGAGCACTTGGTCCAATGGACAAGATTTTCCAAAAAGAGAGACGGGAAGAGCTTGATCTCACCATTGCCTTCTTCTTCTATCAAAACTTCATATCATTTAATGTTGCACGTTCACCTCTATTTATTGAGATGTGCCGAGCTCTAACTCAAGGGGCTCCAGCAGGGTATGTGCCTCCTGGGTCAGAGAAGCTGAGAACCACATTGTTGACAAAGGCAAAAAAAGAGGTGCAAAAAATGCTTGAGCCTATTGTAGCATCATGGCCAACATCTGGGGTTAGCATTGTTTCTAATGGATGGACAGATCCAGCACGACACCCAATCATCAACTTCAGGGTGTCTTCCTTGAGTGGTCCAGTTTTCATGAAAGCAGTGGATACACTTGGCGAATACAATGATGCACAATTTATGGGTGAGTTATTTATTAAAGTTGTTGAAGATGTAGGTGTTGATTCTTGTGTGCAAATCATTACAGATAATGCACCTGTTTACAAGGCTGCTAGCATGATTGCGGAAGCTAAATATCCACAAGTGTTTTGGACACCTTGCATTGCCCATTCATTGAGCTTAGCACTGAAATCCATTGCTTCTGATGTGCTTTGGATTGGAAGCATTATTGAGTATGCAAGACATATCCGTAACTTTGTGCAAAATCATACAAATGCCCTCACTATCTACAAGGAGTACAACAATCTATCATTGTTGAAGATCGCTGATACATGGTTTGCATCTTCATTCATGATGTTGAAGAGGTTGAGGGAGGTCAAGACCGCTCTTGGGTCCATGGTTATTTCTGAGTTTTGGTCTTTTTGGAGAAAGACAGATCAAGTAGCCTCTAAAAGAGTGAAGGACACAGTGCTAGATGATGCTTGGTGGGAGAGGGTAGATCTAATTATTCGGATCATGGACCCTATCATTTATTTGCTTCAATTTGCAGATACAGACAAACCCATCCTAGGAGAGGTTTATGAGGGATGGGATTCCATGATTGAGTCTGTGAGGAGCATTATTCTACAGAGTGAGTGCCTCGAGTATGAGACATCACCAGAGGCCTTTTGTGATACCATACATGATATTCTTGTCAGCAAATGGGACAAGAATTGTACACCTTTACATTGTTTGGCTCACTCATTGAACCCCAAATACTACAACCATGAGTGGCTGAATGGTTGACCTTCCCGCAGATTCCCTCCTCACATGGATGGTGTAATCTCACAGGGGAGGAAAGAGGCATTCAGGTGGATTTTTCAGGATAGTGCATTGCTTGCTGAGGTGGAGGATGCCTTTGTAGCGTTTTCCACTGGCACTGGTCGATTTGGAGGTTATGATGTGATTAGAGACATGGGAGATAAGAAGCCCTATTCTTGGTGGGCAAATCATGGGGCAACAAGCCCTCCTCTTCAGCAGTTAGCCATGAGGCTCCTCTCTCAGGTGACTTCATCCTCTTGTTGCGAGAGGAATTGGAGCACATATGGAAATTTGTATAGTGTGAAGAAGAGCCAGGGCTTGCAGCAGTCCAGAGCAGAGACAATGGTGTATGTTGCACACCCCTTTTTGTCTCTATTACAGCAGAGGGGAAGAGTGGTTGAGGGGAAAGACAAAGATGTGGGATGTCTTTCTTGATGATATGGGTCTGGACAACAGTGTTGAGTTGGCATTGGCCAACATGGATCTCAATGATCCAGTGCTAGAGGCTGTTAGATTTGATGACTTAGAGGGGTCATCCTCCACACCAGCAGATGCAGAGGCGACTATGGATACAGGGGAGGAGGAGGATGCAGAGGAGAGCAGTGGGGACCATGATGAAGAGGACATTGATGCTGATTCTGATGCTGATTGATGCCTTGAGGCTTGCATACCTGTAATTGTTTTATATTTTCTATTTCTATTTGCCATTGGCATTGCACCATCACTACCTATGTAACACATTTTGATTTGATGACTCAATGAGAAAACTACAGTTGTCAGTGTGTTTATCTTACTATCTTGTAGTTGTAAGTTGTCTTTCAGTTATGAATTATGAATCATGATTTATGTGACCATACACTGACATGTATTTTGAATTTTGTATGTATTATGCATGCTAATAGCTATAGATGAAATCTATGTTTGAAATCAATAAATTTGTATCATTAATTAAATTTTGTGTTAAGAATTTATCTAATTTTTAATCTATATCTTATATTCATATATATCTATTCTTATATATATATATATATATATATATATATATATTTTTTTTTTAATAAAAAATAATATATAACGAATCCTATGTGTCTTGTTCCGGGGGGTCAATGTGTCTGAATCCGACGAATCCCGAATCCCCATGTCAGGTGACTTAGGTCGATATTTATTTTCAGCATGTGTTGATAGTTCCATGTGTTTTAATCTGAAAATTTCATTTTTAGAATTCTATATGTTGAATGTATGTTTATGGGAAAGGGCATTTAACTGAATGGGAGTGATACAGTGAAATTAAAACTCAGTTGGATTGTAAGAAATTTTTTAGTCATCAAATTTCAACGTGGTATCAGAGCTACACGCTGAAAATTGCAGTTTGAACAACAGATAGTAGTTTGGGACAACAAACAGTGGTTTGGACAACAAACTGAATTTTTGGACAACAAACTCACTTTGGACAACAAATTGATATTTTTGGATAGCAAGGTGAAATTTCACAGAGATTGAACTTTTGGGACAAGAAGGTGTTGGAAAGTTCATTTCTCCATTTTCTTGGTTTTGTAAATTTTGGACTGCAGTCATGGCCATGTTCTTAAGGATAGAGGACACACTGGATGGGATATCCAACTATGCCATTTCGAAGGACAAAATTCAGATAGTGTTTGAGGAGGCATTAGTTTGGGACATAGTGCGACAAGTGGTTGTACCTCCTACTGCTGTAGATGAATTTGTCGAATTCACAAAAAATAATGCAAAGGCAAAAAGGATTTTGATGGACAGTCTAAAGGATCATGTGGTTCCTTAGGTGAGAGGAAACACATATGCATATCGGATGTGGACAACTCTAACCACTCTCCATCAAATGGGAGCAGGAAGATGGTATGCAAAGAACAATTGAAGAACATCGGGATGACAAAGGTTGAAAGTGTAGTTCATTATCTTGGCAGGGTCTAACAGGTATGTGATGATTTGATTGCTATTGGTGAGGCAGTTGCACCCACAGAGTTGGTCAAGATAGCTGTAGTGGGACTTCCTATTTCTTGGGAGGTCTTTGGAGATGCTGTTACCTATAGTAAGAATCTTCCTAGTTGGGATAGATTCTGGGATGATTGTGTGCAACATGAAATACAGAAGGCTGACAGTGGTGGGGTGAAGATAGCAGATGAGGTTCCCTATGGGGAAGTTTCTTCACGGAAGAGGATGCCCAAGTGGCTTCAAGACACCTTGAAGGAAGCGGAGTACGTTGGTCCTCCAAAGAGGGTGAACAGGGAGAGTGTGCCACCTGAGCGATTTTGCAGTTATGTAGCCAAGGCTACCAACATTGTTGACTCTGAGTCTACTAGCTATGAGGAGGCTGCTAGTCAGGAGGTACGGAGAGAGGCTATGGTGGAGGAGTATGCCTCTATCATTAAGAACAATCTCTGGGAAGTGGTGCCTAGGCCTGAGGGCAAGTCAGTTGTGACTTCCAGGTGGCTCTACAAGATCAAGCATGCTGCAGATGGCAGCATTGAGAAGTTCAAGGCGAGGTTTCTGGCTAGAGGGCTTTCACAGATACAGGGAGTTGACTATGATGAGACCTTCGCTCTCGTAGCTCGGTACACTTTGACCCGGTCCCTTATTTCTGTAGAAATGGGTTGGCAAATCCATCAGATGGATGTGAAGACTACATTTCTGAATGAAGTTATAGAGGAGGAGGTGTATGTTGAGCAACCATAGGGCTTTGAGGTACTTGGGCGGGAGACCCATGTATGCCGGTTGAGGCGAGCACTCTACGGACTTAAGCAAGCTCTGGGAGCTTGGTATTCGAGGATTGATACTTGTAGCAGATGGGTTTCACGAAGAGTGATGCAGATTCGATCCTATACTACATTTTGTAGGGGATGATCCGCTCATTCTTGTGTTATATGTTGATGACTTGTTCATTACTGGGGTAGAGAGACTGATGCATTACTTTTTGGGGCTTGAGGTGTGGCAGGAGGAGGGGCATATATTTCTGGGGCAGGCGCAATATGCTGTGGATGTGTTGAGCAGATTTCACATGGAAGACTGTACACCCATGTCTACACCTATGATCACCAACTTGAAGAAGCTTCATGCTTCAGATTCTAGTTTGGTGGATCCCACATTGTATAGGCAGCTTATTGGGTCCTTGATGAATCTGGTCAACACAAGGCCAAATATATGCTTTGCAGTGAACACACTTAGCCAGTTCATGGTTGAGGCCATGAGGGTGCACTGGGTAGCTGCAAAGTACATTCTTTGCTACGTGCAGGGGAATGTTGATTATGGTTTGGACTGTAGGCAAGGAGATGGAGTGAGGTTGGCAGGTTACACAGATTCAGATTGGGCAGGGTGTGCTTCTGACAGGAAAAGCACTTCAAGGTGTTGCTTTGGATTGGTTTCGACAGTTGTGTCATGGTTTAGTCGAAAGCAAAAGTTAGTTGCATTGAGCTCTTTTGAGGCTGAGTATATGACTGCTAATCAAGCTAGTTGTGAAGCCATTTGGCTTCACAAGTTGTTATATGGCCTATTTGATCAGGAGTTGAGACTAACGATTATTGACTGTGATAATTAGAGTTGCATTAAACTCACGAAGAATCCAGAGTTTCATGATAGGTCAAAACACATGGACATCAGATATCATTTCATCAGGGACTATGTTTAGAAGGGGGCAGTGAAGCTGGAGTATATATTGATAGGTGAGCAAGTGGCTGATGTTCTCACGAAGTCCTTGCCAAGAGGCAAGCATGTCCATTTCAGGGACAAGATGGATGTGGTGAGAAAAAATTTCCTCGGTAAGAGGGAGTGTTGATTTTTAATGTACTTTGGACAAGTGGCTTCCCTTGGGTTAGTCTCTACCTAGGGAAAAGTGTCCAAAATAATTCTTTTCCTAAGTGTGACTTTATAAAGTGAAAGTGACTTTATAAGTGGTAAAGTCAATGTTAAATTATAAAGTGAAAAATGACTTTAGACATAAAGTACAATGTGGGTACTTTATTTAATGGGTGAGTTAAAAAAATAAAAAGTGAGAATTAAATGCACATTTATTCTCATCCCTTGTTCTAAATGAATATGAGCCATTAGATCTTAGGGTTGCCGAAAAGTCATTCAGGGAAACAAAAAGGGGAAGAGAAAAGAGAGATTGCATTCATTCTTCATGAGCATATTGTAGAAAGGAGGCTGAGAGCTAGATAAAAGTTTTGAAGGAGAAATTTGTTGCAACAAGCTGAATGAGTGATTGCAACAAGCTAAATGAGTGATTTCTGGGCAAAGTTGGGCATGAAAATCAAGGCATCATAGAACACAACATAAGGTATAGTACGAACAACATTTAATGTTGTGAGCTGCACGTCGTTCGAGATAAGTTTTTGAGATTTTATTTGAAAAATCCGTATAGTCTACGGACTTTGTACAATACATATTTTCAGCTTCAAGTGGGCATGGAAATCAAGGCAAAAGTGGGCACGGTTTTCAAGGAGTTTTGGGCTGAAGAGATAAGTTGTATTTTGCTGTTTTGTTTTGTTTGCAAATGTATTTTTCCTGAACTTGAGAGAGAAATAAATTTGAAGAGCTCTCTAACAGGTTTTCCCCGAAGAAGATTGAAGGGGTTTTGCCTGAGTCTAAGTTGACCAAAAATCTGTGTGTATTTTTATGTGTTGCTGTTTTGTTTGTGTCCATATTTATTTTCAGCATGTGTTGACAATGCCATGTGTTTTAATCTGAAAATTTCATTTCCAGAATTCTATATGTTGAATGTATGTTTATGGGAAAGTGCATTTAACTGAATGGAAGTGATAAGGTGAAATTAAAACTGGGGTGGGATTGCATGGAACTTTTTAGTCATCAAATTTCAACAAAATTGTCTCATATAGATTCATAATGGTTACAAGGAGGGTCTTGGATATGCCAATGTCGTGGAGCCTTTAGAACAATGCCTCCCTTGGAATTGTGTCAAATGGTTTCCGGAAGTCTACAAGGCAATTGTAAACTTTTGAAGAGTGATGACGAGCCTCCTCAATAATGGCTCAAAGAGTGAAAGTGTGATCATTTTTTTAGTAGCTTGGCTGGAAACTTGCTTGTCCTCGAGCTTTAAGATGATGGCTCTTCAACTACTTAGAGAGCTACTAGCGTAAGATTGTGGCATAAAGCTTGGAGATTGTATGACCCACCATGATAGTTTGGTAGTTGTTCGGATTTGAAGTACACCTTGATTTGTGGATTGGATAAATAATATGTCTTGTCAAGGGGGCAGAGCCTGAACACACCACATGGTTAAATAAATTGGCAATATAGGGTTAAAGATTGGATTCCATGTTTAAGGAATTCAACATGAAGCCCTTCCTCATCTGCTACTTCGTTGGTACTCATAGCTCTGAAAACTCTCTTAATGTACCTCTCAGAGAAGAGGTGGCATGAGGGGGGGGGAGTGATGTGAGTAATAGGCTGTCTAGTAATATCATAAAGGGAGGTTCTGTGGGAGAGTAGGGATTAGGGGTCGAGGTTGGGCGAGATGGCGTGGTGTCTAGGAAAAATAGTACCCCAGAAAGCTTTTGGAAATTGGGGGTGTGTTGGAGGGCCTCACAAAGTTCCCGTCTCCTCCGGGAGAGAAGTGTTTGATTTTTATGGTGAAGGAGTTGACTGTAGGTTTGCAGAGGCGAGGGGAGGTATATAGGTGATGTGTGAGGGTGGGACAATGAACTTTGTGAAGGACTTTACATTCATTTTCAAACCAATGACTCATGGGACAAGGAGTCGTGGAAGTTTTGTGGTTGTGTTGATGAGTAGAGTTGGGGTAGGAATCAAGGGCTACTTCCATGAGGACAATGTAAAGTATCTCATATTTGGATATGGTTTTGCCTAGTGACCTAAAGTGGGAAATGGAGGGGAGCAACTCCTTGAGGTGGGTGGTGTAGGGGTCGACATAATCTCTATAAGAAAAGAAGGTAGTACATGGCATTGGTGGGGTGTATTGGGGGCTAAGGAGAGAGGGAGAAGGTGAGGAAGACATGGTCTACCAAGGGGAGAGGAGAGATTGAGAAGTGTTGGATATGCTAGAGAAGATCTTGGTTGGCTAGGACATAGTCAACAACACTGCCCCCTTATTTTTTTGGAAGCAAAGTCACTAGAACCCAGAAAGTAAGGAAGCCCTTTAAAGATTAATAAGCCATGGGATTCAACTACTTGAAAGAGATGTCTCCTATAAGTTTTGAGGGGCCGATCACTATCCGACAAACTCCTATGAAGGCCCAAAAATTCTGGTTCCAACTCTTGGAAGTAAAGTGCGTCCTTTGCTCTATCATGTTGGGCAACTTGGAGGATTTTGGTACGAGCTTTGAAGTCACCTAGAAGAATGAGATTGCCAAGTGTGGAGTAGTGAAAGATCAAGGAGATGATTGCTGTCAAGCTTCGTGTGAATTGTTGTATTTCATAGAATGAATCTAGTTGCATCAATTTATTCTCAAGTCACAAGGAATCTATTGAATTGTTGTAGGGTGAAATCTCTACCATGGTTTGCACTTCAAGGGAGGAGCCAAAATTTGATGAGGCGAGGGGAGGTATATAGGTGATGTGTGAGGGTGGGACAATGCACTTTGTGAAGGACTTTACATTCATTTTCAAACCAATGACTCATGGGACAAGAGTTAGTGGGAGGTTTGTGGTTGTGTTGATGAGTAGAGTTGGGGTAGGAATCAAGGGCTACTTCCATGAGGACAATGTAAAGTATCTCGTATTTGGATGTGGTTTTGCCTAGTGACCTGAAGTGGGAAATGGAGGGGAGCAACTCCTTGAGGTGGGTGGTGTAGGGGCAACATAATCTCTATAAGAAAACAAGGTAGTACGTGGCATTGGTGGGGTGTATTGGGGGCTAAGGAGAGAGGGAGAAGGTGAGGAAGGCATGGTCTGCCAAGGGGAGAAGAGAGATTGAGAAGTGTTGGATTAAGATCTTGGTTGGCTAGGACATAGTTAACAACACTGCCCCCTTATTTTTTTTGGAAGAAAAGTCACTAGAGCCCAGAAAGCAAGGAAGCCCTTTCAAGATTAATAAGCCATGGGGTTCACCTACTTGAAAGAGATGTCTCCTATTAGTTTTTAGGGGCCGATCACTATCCGATGAACTCCTATGAAGGCCCAAAAATTCTGGTTCCAATTCTTGGAAGCAAAGTGTGTCCTTTGCTCTATCATGTTGGGCAACTTGGAGGATTTTGGTACGAGCATTGAAGTCACCTAGAAGAATGAGATTGCCAAGCGTGGAGTAGTGAAAGATCAAGAAGATGATTGCTGTCAAGCTTCGTGTGAATTGTTGTATTTCATAGAATGAATCTAGTTGCATCAACTTATTATCAAGTCACAAGGAATCTATTGAACTGTTGTAGGGTGAAATCTCTACCATGGTTTGCACTTCAAGGGAGGAGCCAAAATTTGATGAAGAACTTCCTTTAGGATTACTCAATGTCTTGTTTGAGTTGTTTCCTGAGTGTTGTTGTTGAAAGGTATCTTGCAATGTTGTCATAAAAGTGGTCAATGTCCATAAGAGGGGCGATATTCACGGATTGACCTTCAAGAGGATTGTGTTTTGAGTTAAGGATAGCAACTTTGGTGTCAAGTAGTTCAATGCTAAGTCACATGATTTGTCGAACCTGAACCTTCAGATTCGGAATTCGGCGAACCTGGAGAAAAAAATGAAGTTTGTTTAGGTTCGTCTAACCTCAAAATGAATCTATTTTTTTTTTTTACATGTTAGACAACAAATTTGATTTAGGTTTTAGTTTGACCCTCGACAACATGCATTTATCCATTCATTTATTTGATGTGTCTCAAGCAACACTCACCATTGAAGTTTGCGTGTACTATGTAATTCCTTCAATGTTTGCTCAGCCCACCCTATGTGTAATGCCTACGCTCAGTCTAGTTCTTTGCGTGTAGCCCCTTGTAAACCTCAACACCTCACCAAGCTGTCATTGCTTGTGAGCTTGAGCAACTTCGTATAAACTAGCTCGACCATGCTTAATAGAGGCTTCCAACTTCTTAGGGGCTGTTGCTTTTGCTTGTTTATGAAGTTTATATATACAGCTATTTATTTGAAAAATGTTATAAACTAGCTCGACCATAATGAATAGAACCTTCCAACTTCTTAAGGGGGCCACTTTTGTTTGTTTATGAAGTTTATATATATATACATTTGAAAGATGTTATAAACTAGCTCAACCATACCTAATAGAAGCTTCCGACTTCTTAGGGGCAGCCACTTTTGTTTTGTTTGTTTTATTTATTATTATTATTTTTAAATGTATAAAGCCGAATCTCATCAAAAAATTCGAACCTGAATCGAATTTAATAGCTGTTGAACCCAAGCCATGTGACTTAGGTTCAATGTACTGTTGGATTTCATCATCTATTCCATTCTTCTTTCTAGAGTGAGTCATAACATTAAGCTATGTAGCAAATCAACAACTGTGTCAGAGGAATTCTCTGCTTCCAATTTGATCTGGAATAACGTGCCTAGTGGAATCAATGCATCCAGAACAACAATTATAATGTCTCTATCTTTACATACATAGTGACCATGTCATGGAAAAAAAGGCTAGTGAGAGAGTAGAAATATAATCATACAATAACGTATGCAGTTGGCTCAAGCCTGAAGTATTGGGAAAATTATCAACTTGGAAATTTCATTATATAAACAATTCTATAGAACATTGTTATGATCAACATGAAGCTTTACCAGCTAACAACTAGGACTAACACTGTTAATGTTTATGTCTTTTGGTTCAGATGTGCATTGCACTCAATTCCATTTTGCTATGCATACGCTTAGAACCCTTGGTCCAGTGGCTTAGCTTGACTGGTTGAGTGGTGTGATTTACAAGCAGGAGGTCTTAAGCTGAAGTCCCAAGGTTTCCTAACTTTGTGATATGATATTGTGGACATCAGTTGGAACTGTGTTGGCAAGTTTACCCACTAAGTACCATCCTCAGAATGAGGGGAAATGCTTGCATGTTTACCCAGAATATATA
>APFE031051523.1:109423-144247 GCA_000404065.3 Pinus taeda | reverse complement strand
TGAGTTATGAATTACAAATGAGCACGAGAGGTCTGTGCTTATATACCAAGCAAGTGTCCTTTGCATGAAAGAGTCATGTCTTATTAGACATGCCTCTTCAACCTTAATTACTAGCTTAACTAACTATTATTTATGATTATTATCTTTTACATTATATTTATATTATTTATATATTTTATTCGTTACAGGTTAACCATTTTGAGCAGGACAAATATTATCAATGCAGGGCATGCCATAAGACTTTTCTTTTTTGTGATGGCAGATAATAGCCACAATAGTTTTGATTCCCATGTTTGGCATATATTTTTTGTTTTTTTCTTATGTGTATTTGTTTCTAGAGAAATATCCTTTATTCCATATGTGGAATATACATGTTTCAGTCCTCAAGGGATTGCTGCTCAGATTCAACAAGAAGGCTCGAAGCTATTACAACAAAGCTCATCAGGTCACTTGTGAGAATTGAACCTGGTTAGGGAGGATATCAATAATTCCTCCCAACCACGTGAGATATATAATATATATATATATATATATATAAATATGTGCTGCTTTTATTGAGTTGTGCTGAGTCTCATCTTTAGAATTTATCTTTAAATTTCTTATGTTTTTAAATATTTTTTGGTTATTAACATTGCCATATCCTCAGAAATTTTGGGGTACCTTACAGACCTTTTCGAAATCTCCTCCACATCCTTTGGTCCTCATTATTACTCCTTTTAACAGGGGGTACCTATAGCAATTTTTTACTGATTAGCTATGTGCCAAAGCATTTAGAAAGGGAGTGAGAGGGAACTAGAAAGATCATAAATTGTTACCTTCTTCAAGAATATCTTTCTGGAAGTCTTAAAGATGCTGCAAAGAGCATGGGAGTATGTTTAACTACATCAAAAAGGATATGTTGACAGCACGGAATTTCTTGATGGCCATCATGAAAGATCAATGAGGTGAAACATTCCTTACAAAAGCTTTAAGATGTGATTAACTCTGTACAAGAAGTAGGTTGAACTTTTACATTAAATGTAACTACAGGTGATAGCACATATGCAGCTGCCATGGTTCGAGGGGTGCAGATGAACAGTGAGATTCTCTATTCATGAGGGCTATTTTAGAGGTTGAAACCACCTAATAGGGTCTTTGGTTAACTCCATTTAATGCGCTTGGAGACATTTGTACATGCCAAAGCCCACTATGGAAGGACATGCCACCATGAAGTGCCCCATTGATTCCATGACTTGTAACCTCTTTTACTTGATTATTCTAATGATTTGTTGTATTGGAAGGCAAGGGAACGCATTGGATCTCATGCCAGATTGCAGGTAAGTTTCCATTTGGGGCTTGGTCTCCCTATACAGGGTCCTAGCTCTCTAGAGGGCCACATTGGCACTTGTAGGGTGAGCGTTGAGAACCATGGGCCTCCCACCATAACAGAGATTACTTCATGGATCCCTAACAATGCTCATTGGTTGCTTGTGTTCCACCTTTTAGATGAGGATGATGCACATGGTTCACCATGACCAACCGACTCCACACTTGCATCATACACTTGGCAGATGTTCCAAGATTTAGAGGATGTCTCCTGT
This sequence comes from Pinus taeda, assembly GCA_000404065.3. NCBI lineage: Eukaryota > Viridiplantae > Streptophyta > Pinopsida > Pinales > Pinaceae > Pinus > Pinus taeda. The sequence continues at coordinate 142,667 of APFE031051523.1, read as the reverse complement.
TGTAGAGGGAGGGCTTTTATCATCATCCTAGCCCTTACAGATGGTCTACAAGAATTTTCGATCCACTTGGAGACCCATGAAGATGTCTTTGTGCCCCCACACCACACTTGGGAGCACCACAAGTTTTGTTTGGAAAACAAGGGGCAAACCCCTTGTCCACTATGTTTGGAGTCCAGTTCTTCATCACGACATCCCTTGGACTTCATTAGGCCTCGTCAAAGGCCCAACGATCCACTTTGTTCATCAGTCGACCCTCTTGAGAGGCTTCTTATTATGTTGTTGAGCTATTTGGCGGGCTTGCTACCAAAAATATTGTTAGTATGCATATTATTTTATTTTAGCGGCTCAATTAGGCCAAATTAGCTAAATCAAACTCATTAGACATTTATAAATAGATGAGAGGTGATTTATTCTCTCATCATCTCTTGGATTGGGTTATTAGCTTGTGAAATTTTTGCTATCCCTTTTGGAGGACGAGTTCGGATGATATAGAATGAATTTTGATGTTGGATATCACTCTCTTGTCTTGGAGCTTCATTTTTGGCATAATTTGATGATTGGATATACTCTTTTGTACATTGTAAGTGCTCTTTTATGTTCATTCTTGTCTATTACTTTTGTCACATGAATCTTGCCGAGATTTTCGCTATATAGGTTTGAAATTTACTGCTTTTCTATACAAATTGGTGGGAATTGTCATCTTTTATAGTGTTGCATCATATCATGGGCCATGTATGGATGGTGATTGCTCTTGATCACAAGGTACATAGTTGTGACATCCTTCACAACTCTTCTTACCAAGGCCCTGCACACATACCCGACTTTCTCCAAGAGTTCAGACACCAAAGACAAATCACATATTACCTTTTTGGTGATGGCCTTTTCTAGTGACATCTTCTTGTAGGTATCAACATCCTGCATACATGTTAACACATCTCCCAAAGATATTGGTTGTCAAGGGTCTTCATCTTTCTAGACTTCCATCAGAGTCTTCATATCTTTTCGGGAGATTCCCTAGCAAATCTTCTTGTGCCTTTGGATGTTGATTTCCTTCATCATGGTTGCATATTTCACGATCTCTTCCATTCTCACATCTTTCATTCCCAGGAGGGTTCAATCGAAGTTCTTCAATTGTAGTCAACCACCTCATACTTCATATGAGGACATATTTTGTTAATTTCATCTAATGTGACGTATATCTTTCTACATCCTTTCATGGGAGGAGATCCTTTTTCTCTTGATCATTCTCGATCCTGTTACCTGCAACCATATGTCATGACATTACAATATTAAATACAAATACAAGCATACATACCTCATGTTTCCTTCAGGCTTCTTCCAACAACTTTCTTGATTGAAAAGATCTTCAATCCCTTGATTTGCTTTATTTCTCAAGTCATTAGTCCTTCATTTCATGAATTCCATAAGTTGGATTTCCTGATGAAACACTTGCTGCCTTCCCAGACTAGGGGATCCTCCGCTGAGGTTTTTATAAGAGAATCTATAGGATCTTGAATATCCCCATCTGGCAAATGTTTCTTTTGACCTGGATGACTTCTTCCTTTCCTTTAATGTCCAATGAGATTCCCAAGAACTATGTCCTTCATGTTTCTCATGGTGATATCACGAGCTCTTGTTCCTAATGCTTCCATGCTTCCATGATGCATCTTATTATCATGGTCATATCTGCAAGGACTTATGATAGGACCCTTTTGTGAGAGGGATACCATCTCATTCATAGTAGAGATCTGCTACTCCCTCTTTCCTTGGTCCTTTTCTTCAGCTTCCTCCACCCTTCCGACGATATGAGCTCCTCCCCATAATATTTCCATAGTACTATTTTGTCTTGTCAACCTTCCCTTTCCTTTTTGCAGATTTTTGAGTCCTTTCAACTTGTCTTTCTCTATCTGGCATAGAGACCGCAAACTATTGATTGAAGTAGCCTTCTTGTTCATGGACAATTGTTACCTTGCTTATCAATATCAATATCAATGATGATTATCCTTTCATTGTTTTTCCCTGATCTCAGAATTGAGATCTCATGAAGATATTCCTTTACTCTTTTACACCTTCAATCCGGTCTAATTGATATGACCTAGTTCACTGTATTTCAGAAAGTATATCTTCTATATATTTCTTATTTGTCTCCTTTCTTGCTACATAGAGACGAATTCAAAGGATGCCTGTTTTACTGACTTATTTTCTCCATAAGGATTCTGTCAATCCTTCTTATTCTATGCAAGGACCTTAGATAACCCATCTATTCTATAGATCTCCTTGCGATCTTGAAGTCATTGAAACAAACTTGATTATAGAATGAAAAGATACTTACTTGATATGTGAAGATGAGATCTTCACCCTGATCATGATGACTATTGATGAGGCAGATGTATTGATGCTTCCACCAGATGAGATCCTTGATAGGAAGATTGCCTTCCTTGCCTTCAAGCTAACTTGATATAAAAATTGTTGATATGTATCTGGAGATTTGAAGGTTTCATCTTTTGACTGTAGATCTCCTTGCTGTTGTAGACTGCCTTTTGGACTTAGACCTTTTTCGAGGTGATGTAGTCTTTGATTGCTTTATGGACATCTTGATGAGAGTCTTGGTGGTCTTTTAGTGATCACTTTGGTGACAAAAGATTTTGCTGTTGTAGATTATCTCCTTGATCGGACAAACAACAACCCTTGTTACTATATACTGCTGTTGTAGGATGATTTGTAGATCTTGATATTCTTCAGCTTGCTGAGATGTTTTGCTTTGATATTTGCATGTCTCTTTTCTGCACTCTCTTTGACTCCTGAAACCATCCCTCTGATACCATGTTGAAGAATCAAGGGCATTTAGAATTAAGGTGATTCTTCTTAAGCATGATAACAAATTTGTGAAGTTCTTTTACAATTCTTCTTAGCTTGATCTCCTTATTATTATCAGTGCGTGTAATTACTTCATCAAATTGCTATCAAAACAAAGAGACAAGAACACAAGATATTTGGCTCTTTGCTAGGGGTAAAACCTCTCCCTCTTGGAGAGGAAAACCCACACAAAAATTCTTCTTATAGAGATTCCAATTGATGAATACCAAGACCATGACCCTTGACAGATTCTGCCACTTTAAGACCAAGCCATCAATCTTCTTCTCTGTCACTGCTGAGATCATCATGATTGCTGCACCATTGAAACTATTACTGTTGCGTCACTGAGATCTTCATTGCTGTTTCTTCATTATGGCACTAAGATCTCGTGTCTTCATTGAGATCATGACCTTCAAGACCGGGATCATAACTGAGATAGGATCATGACTGTACGCGAGTCACTATGAGATCCATTTCATCATAATCATGTTGAAATTGTGATGATGCTTGTCATTCCTTCTCATTATGATGAGACTGATCTTCCTTGTCATTGCTTCTTCTAATCATGTTGAGACTATGGTATTGCTCCTTCTCATTACACCGAAATTGTGATGGTCACTGAGATTAGGGCTGTGTCTTCACCTTTTCCAATACTGTAACCAAGTTTAGTATTGCATTTGAGATTTGCTGAAGATCCGCGAGGAGGTAGGAGCATAGATACACATATATATATGATGAGACTATTAACAATGTTGTTGTAATAACATTGAGGTGCGTATTAAGATTGCTAGGAAACCAATCCGTATACTGTGATCAAAACGGTAAGACTTCATGCCGAGATTGTCATGACTATGCCAAGAATATCTAGAACGCATGTCAATACCATGTCTTCATCCGAAGTCCTCTCTGCTCCATCCATCTGAGATCTGCACCTACAATTCATAGGTATGTCGAGAATGAGATCTCTGCTCCATCCATCCAAGATTTTCACCTTCAATTCATAGGTATGCCGAAATGAGATTAGCTCAGGTTCTTATGCTCCTTATACCCATCCGAGGTAGCAATTAAACCCTAGATCTATCCCTCCTTTGATGCGGATCTCTGCTCCTTTAATCACCCAAAATTTCAGAGAGAAATGCGAGTTGTCCTTGTATGCTTTGTGTTGACCCTATTTTGAGCTAAGGTTACTAGGTGAAACGTTGTGACTATTTCTTCTAGTTGAAACGTCTTCCTTTTATCCATTTAATTTTATTTTGGAGCCAACATGATGGATTCCTTCTTGTTTTTGCTTGCAGACTTCTTCGAGGATTATGTTGTTGGGTGTGGAACCTGATTATCTTTTGTATTCAAAGGTTTTAGCCAGATGTATACCCTAGGAAGCTTGTACACCCCTCCACGCGGGGGGGTGCGGGGGGGGACTTGTCCCCCTTGCGAGGGTCCGGGGGCCAGCGGTCCCTTGGCGGGGGTTCGGGGGAAGTGCCCCCGAAGCTAAAAATAGATGTAAAATTGCCTTGTAAAAGTCTAGTAATTTCTAGTCAATCTGGGTCGTTCATTAGGCAGATGATCTGATGGTAGAAGTTATGTTTAGTTTAGGGTTTTTTGGCCTAGAAGGCAACCCCTCACTATATATGAGGGAATTGTATTGCGTCTATGTATATCTGTATTCGGAGTGAGGAAAAGAGAGGAGATTGAGAGCGAAGAGGGAGTTACAGCGGATCTGCTATAAGGTGTATCTCTTCAGTTTGCTGGATAATATAATAAAAGAAGGACTCGCTGTTTCTCCGTGGACATAGCGCAAACTGGGTGAACCACATATATTTGTGTCTCTCTTGTTTTATGCGTTTTCTGTGTTTATATTTCTGCAATATTTTATGTGCTCCATTGCTATGTAATATATAATTTTCTAACAACTAGTATTAGAACCGAAGGTCTATTTCGCTGAAAAGCTCGCATGAGGGAAGGGTTCCTGGTTCGAGTGGGAGCAATGGCGGAAGATGGTAGGTTTAGGGTCGAAAAATTCAACGGCCAAAACTACTAGCTGTGGAAGATGGAGATGGAAGATTATTTGTATCAGAGAGATTTGTACCTACCATTGAGCAGAAAGACAAAGAAGCTAACGAGTATGATAGACACAGAATGGGATATTCTCGACAGAAAAGCACTTGGAACAATACGGCTGTGCTTAGCGGCGTCGGTAGCGTTTAATATTTCAAAGGAACGACAACAGAGGGTTTAATGTCGGCGTTGGCCAAACTATATGAAAAACCCTCGGCCTCAAATAAGGTATTTCTTATGAAGCGTTTATTTAATATGAAGATGTCAAAAGGTGGATTTGTTGCAGACCATCTAAATGATTTTAATATAGTTACAAGTCAGTTAAGTTCTGTAGGGGTAAATTTTGATGATGAAGTTAAAGCTTTGTTATTTCTATGCTCATTGCCAGAAAGTTGGAATGGCTTAGTTATGGCCATTAGTAACTCTATCTCTGGATCTAGTACTTTAAAGTTTGATGATGTTGTCGGTGCAATCCTTAGCGAGGAAATGTGACGAAAAAGCTTCGGTGAGACATCAGGCAATGCTTTGACTACAGAAACTAGGGGAAGAAAAATGGAAAGAGGAAAGAGCCCAGGATATCACAATAAGTCAAGAAAAAGCAGATCCAAGTCCAGATTGGGGATAGTGTGTTGGAAATGTTGGAAGAAAGGACACTTGAAGAAAGATTGCAAGTATCGGAGGGGAAAAGGAGACGCACAACAAGAAACTAATCATGAAGCGAATGTAACAGGTGATGTGTTGCAAGATGCTTTGATTCTTTCATTAGAAAATATTATTGATGCCTCGGTGGTAGATTCAGAGGCCTCACTCCATGCCACACCTGATAAAAAACATTTTCATGATTATGTTCAAGGAAATTTTGGACAGGTTCGATTGGGTGATGATAAACCCTGTAAAATCGTTGGAATGGGTACAATTTTCATAAAACAACAGAATGGAAATCAATGCTAACTGAGGAGTAAGCATGTCCAGATCTGAAGAAAATTAATTTCAAAAAGCAGTTGGAGGTGAAGTTGTAAGGACTTTCACAGATAAAACTGGAATGTCATAAAGGATTGGGTAAATAGTGAAAGGAGGAAAGGTTGGTAAAATTGTATTTATGCAACGGTATGTCTAATTCTGTTAATGCTTTAACCTTACAGGAGAAAGATACAACATTGTGGCATCATAGGCTTGGCCACATGAGTGAGAAGGGGAGGCAAATATCTACTCAAGAAATTTGTTGCCAGGTTGAAGCATGTTGATAAAATTAATGTGAAAATTGGTATTATGGAAAACATAAGAGAGTCAGATTCTTTAGGTTGGGAAAAGAAAAGAAGAGGAAAAATTCGGAGTTGTGCATAGATGGTATGGGAACTGCTCAGGTATCATCTCTTGGTGTTCTTCTCGTTATTAGGTACTTTTATTGATGATGCAACCAAAAAAACCTGGATTAATGTATTCGAAATAAATCTAATGTATTTGATACTTTCAAGAAATGGAAAGCTTTGGTTGAAAATGAGACAGGAAAAAGGTTGAAGTGTCTCAGATCAGATAATGGAGGTGAATATTGCAGCAAAGAGTGTGATACACACTGTTCAGAGAATGGAATTCGCAGAGAGAAGACAGTTCTAGGAACACCACAAGAAAATGGTGTGTTAGAAAGGATGAATAGGGCAATCATGGAGCATGCAAGGTGCATGAGATTGCATGCAAGATTGCCTTTACAATTTTGGGCAGATGCTGTAGACACTGTTATTTATGTAATAAACAAAAGGCCTTCAAGTTCCTTGGATGGTGTTATTCCAGAGGAGGCATGGACAGGTAAAAAGGTAAACTACTCATTTTTAAAGACTTTTGGTTGTGAAGTCTCTGTCCACATTAATAAAGAAAATAGAACAAAGCTTGAGGAAAAATCAAAGAAATGTACCTTTATTGGATATGGTGTTAAATATTGGTTATCGCTTATACATTTATAGAAAAATCAACAAAATCATTAGGAGTAGAGATGTAATATTCAATGAAAAGGTAAACAGTTGCAGAAAAGAAACAAGAAAAAAAAACAGAGAATAATATGCTTGACGATATCAAAGGAAAAGTGATGTGCCTGAAAATATAAGATCAACAGACAGAACAACACCACAACAACAACAGCCTTCAAACAACCTGAAAGTGGTGTTAGAAGATCTATCAGGATAATAGACCCCCTGAACGAACTCTCCTTATTATATTATGTATTGTTGACTGATTCTGGTGAACCAGAAGTTATGAAGAAACCAGTGCAGTAGAAACTAGAAGAAGTGGGAGCAAGCCATAAAGAAGAGATGGATCCTTAGCACATAACTAGACTTGGACTTAGTCAGGTTGCTTGCAGGTAAAACAACATTGCAGAATAAATGGGTTTATAAGTTGAAGGAAGAAGATGGAGGTAGAAAAAGGTATAAAGCTAGACTTGTGGTGAAAGGGTTTGCACAAAAAAAGGGTATAGATTTTGATGAGATATTTTCTCCTATTGTGAAAATGACTTCAATCAGAACTATTCTAAGTCTAGTAGCAGCTGAAGATTTGCATCTTGAGCAGTTTTAGATGTAAAGACAGCCTTTCTGCATGGGGATTTGGAGGAAGAGATCTATATGCAGTAGCCACAAGGATATGAGGTAAAAGGGATGGAGAAACTAGTGTGCAGGTTGAAGAAGAGCTTGTATGGCTTAAAACAGGGTCCAAGACAGTGGTATCTAAAATTTGACAGTTTATGTCTGAACAAGGTTATATTAGATGTCACTCTGATCATTGTGTTTATCTCAAAAGGCAAAATGATGGCAACGATATTATATTGTTATTGTATGTAAATGACATATTTGTTGCATGTTCTAACATGTAAGAAATAAATGTGCTCAAAAGGAAATTGGCAAACTCATTTGCAATGAAGGATTTGGGTGCTGCAAAACATATCCTTGGTATGAGAATAACTAGAGACAGGAAGAATCGCAAATTAACATTGTCTCAAAGTAAGTACATAGAAAAGGTGTTGAAAGTTTTAATATGCAGAATGCAAAACCAGTTAGTATACCTTTGGCTAGCCATTTCAAATTAAGTAAGAAGTTGTGTCCCAAGGCTTAGGAAGAAATGGCTCATATGTCTAAAGTTCCATATGCATCAGCAGTTGGAAGCTTTATGTATGCAATGGTCTACACAAGGCCTGGTATTGCACATGCAGTGGGAATTGTAAGCAGGTACATGAACAATCTAGGAAAAGAACATTGGATGGCAGCGAAGTGGATTCTTAGGTATTTGAGAGGTACCACAAATCAAGCATTATGCTTTGGTGGTTCAAACATTGCTCTATAGGGATATGTTGATGCAGATATGGTAGGTGACAAAGATAACAGGAGGAGCACTACAGGATATGTATTTACTGTAGGTGGAACAACTGTCAGTTAGGTTTCAAAAATCGAAAGTGTTGTTGCACTTTCAACAACAGAAGCAGAGTATGTTGCTGCTACAGAGGCTAGCAAAGAAATGATTTGGTTACAAAGGTTTCTGGATGAATTGGGTAAGAAGCAGGAGTTGGGCAGGTTATACAGTGACAACCATAGTGCCATACATCTTGCAAAGAACTCTGCATTTCATTCTAAGACTAAGCATATACAACTCAATTACCATTTCATACGATTAGCATTAGAAGATGGACAGTTAAAGCTGGAAAAGATACAAACTAGCCAGAATCCTGCAGATATGTTAACAAAAATTGTAACTAGGGAGAAACTAAGAATCTGCTCAGTTTCAATTGATCTTCAAGTATGATGAAGAAGATATGAAACAACCAGGTCCAAAGTGGAGTCATTGTCTAGCAAATGAAGCTGTGGTGGAGTTGCTATAATCAGTCTCCAAGTGGGAGATTGTTGGGTTCTGGGGGCTAGCGGTCCTTCGGCGGGGGTTCGAGGGTAGTGCCCTCGAAGCTAAAAAGAGATGTAAAATTGCCTTGTAAAAGTCTAGTAATTTCTAGTCAATCTGGGCCGTTCATTAGGCAGATGATTTGACGGTAGAAGTTATGTTTAGTTTAGGGTGTTTGCCCTTGAAGGCAACCCCTCACTATATATGAGGGAATTGTATTGCGTCTATGTATATGTGTATTCAGAGTGAGGAAAGGAGGAGATTGAGAGCGAAGAGGGAGTTACAATGGATCTGCTATAAGTTGTGTCTCTTCAGTTTGCTGGATAATATAATAAAAGAAGGACTGGCTGTTTCTCCGTGGACGTAGCCCAAACTTGGTGAACCACATATATCTGTGTCTCTCTTGTTTTATGCGTTTTCTATGTTTATATTTCTGCAATATTTTATGTGTTCCATTGCTTTGTAATATATAATTTTCTAACATATGCTTGGTTTTTGGAGGGCTTCTACACATTTTGTAGACTAGAGTACATTACACATAGGCTCATAAAGAGCTTCTTAATACATGATATGACTCTTTGACATTAAATAAAATCCTAAAGACATCAAGAAGAAGTCTTTGACCTAATGACACTTCTTGCTCATGAAACCCATGTAGCAAGATATACAAAAATAATTTATTCTCTTTATTACATCATTTACAAAGATCATGTCATTTGGAAGGGAAACCCATTATGAAGTCCCATTTGTGCCCCAGATTAACAAGCTTGGTTCACTTAGATTCACTAATGAATTATTGTACCTGATGGTGAGGAGACACATTGGGTCTTACGTATAATTGGCAAGTGGTTTCATCATGGGTTGGGCAGCTTAACTGGGTCCCAAGCCCGCAAGAGGATCATATTGACACTTGTATGGGATGCATTGAGAGCCCTGGGACTCTGTCATGTGATACAACATTATCTCATCTTATGGGCACCCTCAACACCTTCAATAGCTTGTTCATTGCCCCACATTATGTGCGAGATGATTCACTTGGAGTAGTAGTGCCCCCAGTTGGCTTAACAGTATATACAGGGGTTGGCAACTGATCCATGGCCTAAAGAAGCTTTGTCTTACCCTTGAGACATGGGAGGGCAAGTACAATCTTCAATGCCCTCATTTGGAGTAGTCTGCAAGCTTATCTTTCACCAGGAGATCCATGAGACCACTACGTGTGCCCTAGAGCCACTTTGGAGCACCACAAGATGATTTATCTAGAGATAGAGGGGCCACCCCCTCGTCTACCAATCATGGAACCTCTCTCACATCATGGCACCTTGAGGGCTCAATGAGGCTCGTTACCACTGAAATTAGCATGGGTCCTAGGAGGGGTTCCTATAAAGCACCTACTAGGTCAATTGGCAATAATGGAGCAATAACCCACTGTCACCTCAGCCAAAACTCCTTGTTTTTTACGAACTTTGACCGATGGGAGGAGTCTCAGTATGAGAAGAATCACTAGGAAAGATAGATCAATGATAGGATGTAAAGTGATTCCAAAGCCTATTCACAAGAGGCTTAGATGACAAGCATACTTGCTTTAAAAGAAAGATGTATGGCTCTCTAAGAAGGGCTAAAAGGATACATGAATCTAGGGTTGAGAGGTAATTCTTGATACAAGATGCCCCAAACCAAAGAATCCTAGAGAAATAGGGTTTCCAAGCAATCCTTGTGAAATTGTAGTTACAAAGTTGCAGGACCATGAAGAAGCCTTAGTGGACGCAGACAAGGTCAAGGGCTTGGGTTTGAACAACAAACTAACATAATCGACCAAATTAGGGAGGAGAAGAGGATCAAAGGAATTAGATTTCTCTTGAAATTTGAATGCAATGATCCTAATGAAGGTACTCACCCAAGGAAACCTAGGGAGAAAAACGATTTTCGAGCTAGGGCATGCAATATCTTGAGACTACATTGTTAGATTGGCCTAAAATTTGAAGGACCTCTCAAGAACATTGCAACGTTGTTCTTGACCAATTGTCAAGGATTTTTGATGGCTAGAAACAATTTCATGTGATGCCCTAGGGAGCCTACTATGGTTAGGCCTTAGAAAAGAAGAAGAGGTGAAAAAGAGTTTTCTTTTGATGATCACTTTGGACTAGACTAGTGCCTAGCCTATTGGGCGAATGGAGTGTAATGAGATCAATGTGTAGAGATGCTTATACCCAATCAAGGAGTTCCCCAACAACTTCGTATGGCCCTAGCAACAACTAGGCCACTTAGGGGAATTTATACTTCTTTATGCTGCAATTGATGACTTATCAAGGAAAATCATGAATAATCATGTACCACTAGGACAATAATTCACCATACTGCATAATAATCATATGAAAAATTCGTCACAAAGACCAGATTAGCAACTTTGCATTAACATTAGGGCCGCTACACCAACTTCATGAACGAAAATATTTCATAGACCATTACATGAGACAAAGTACAAGATAAAACATGAAAAAGAGTACTCACAAGTATAGCGAAATTATTCCAATCATCAAAGTGCAAGAAAATCAAAGCTCCAAGACAAGAATTAAGCTCTTTGAAACATCGAAATGCATTAGGAAACCAATTTGTCAATCAAAAGGCTTAGCAAAAATCCCAAAAGAAACAAATGATCCAAATCCAAGTGATGATCAAATGAAATGATCATCACATTAATATATATCTTTCCTAGGCGGTTTGATTTGCCTAATTAGGCCTAATGATGCCCCAACTAATAAAATAATGTGCAAAAATAACATCCCTTAGTGACAAGCCCACCAAGATAGCTCCATAATACAATAATAAGCCTCCCAAGTGGACAAAATAATCAATACAATAGGTCGTGTTGTCGCCTAGATTGCATAGGCACTGTGACAACCGCTCAAGGTGGGGGTTGTCACTCTGATCCCCACCCACTCTATTCTAGCTGTCTCCCAACGATAGGCTATGGGGGGTAGTCCCTATGGAATGAGGTGAAGGAAAACGAGTTGGGAACCAACGCGCTTGGGAGACACATATGAGTGATCTAGCTACACAGTTAAAATCAACAAGACTTAAGGATTAGATTAGATTTAGAGATGAGACTAGTGCCTTATGGAGTCACAATTCTTGCTTATTACAAATTTAGACCAAGTAACCAGATGGACACCCGCTGCTTATTATGATAGACTAACCTATATGAGATGCAATTCCTAAGAACTAGGTGTGATGCACGGGTGTTGGTTAATTTTAGATTAAATGGTTAGTCTAAGTTGAACCTCTCCCTTAACTGTTTTGAGAAACAGTTCTCAGAGTAGGTTGTGAGATGGAAGCCAATGGGAAGCAGGCAGTGGCTTGATTAACAATACCTCCCCCTGTGTTCCAACCACCCAGTTCCTCCAGTGCTGCAAAGACTGTGGCTCTGACGACTGCAAGGTCACTGTCTTAACCACTAAGAATGGCTGAATCCCTCAAGCTTAATTGGAAAAGGGTTGCCCTTAGAGTTTATCAACCAAGCTTATGCTTGGAGGTAAGTTATTAATGCAAATTAAGTCCTAAGATGTTTGTGCAATGATTATGAGTGAAATTATCTTGAGTTAATATTAGTTTGTGTTATTTAAGTACTTAATGTGAATTATCTTATAGCAAGAGTACTTAACAATGATGAGATAACAATCTTAAAGAAGATAAGTGCTTAAAGATACAAGTGCAAACTTCAACTATAGATTAATCCACAAAATGCTTAACCAATTCTTGACAAGAACTTAGAGCAATTTATGCACTTATCAATTAGCCACAAAGTTATAAGATGCCAATCACGATTACCCAAGATGTTTCCAAACAAGATTATGTGTGATCTTATTACTCAATGCCAATTATTAAAAAAAACTGAACCGTATTCATAAGATACCAATATGCCCAAGAGACTTATCACCAAGATGATTTATTATTTAATTTCTTTAGTGAGTGAGCCTATTACATGTGGAACATGAATTCTTATAGCACATAAACTCACGAGAAAAATACAAAGTTACTCACTTCCACAATGTAAATGCTAGGAACAAGTAACAATAAACTATAAAACTATGAAAACACTTATGCACTTTATGTTCCAATGATCATTTTATGAGCAGTAAGTTACTATTATGACAACTGTAAGAGACTTATGACAGTAGCAGGTAAATTTGCTTTAGATATGAAATTCAAAGTGTATATGCTTGTCCAATGTCATAAAGAGAAACCCAACTACCAAATAAACTTAGCAAACTCAAGAATTAGATGTATTAGCCCTTTTAAGACATATTATTCCATTGTTATATCAGATCTGAAATGCTAATTACAACAGTAACGAAAAGATGAGAATAGTGAGCTATCTATGCTACAACAAGTTGCCAAAAGATGAGCAAAACTTAGAAAATTTTGCCAAAACTGAAAACTTAATTCTTTGAGCCTTTTAGATGTGTGATTTAGAAAATTTCAGCACTGATTCAGTGCTTTATGCAGAAAATTCCAGCAAACAAAACATTAGATCTAGGTTAGATCCTTGATGTCCAAGTGGCCAAAATTTAGGAAAATTCAAATTTTGCAATTTTGAGTTATTTTGACCAAATTAAATGTGATTTTAGGGCTTATGATATCACTGTTATAAACTGAAAATTACAGCAGTAATAAAACAGTGAAAATTAAGGTTTAGAGAGCAAACCCTAGGCCCAAGGCCTTGAAGTTCCCTTGGTCAAAATTTGCTAAAACTTTGGGATCAAGCTACCACCAAAAAATATATATATTTTGAGGCCCAAGATTTGCAAAACCACCAAGTATTCAATGCAAAAGAATCAAAGATCGATTTAGGGGAAACTAGGGCTAGGAGGAGCTAGGTAGAGGGTTAAGGAAGGTTGGAAATGTCCTTGGAGGCCTAGTGGCTCAAGGAGGAGACCTAAAGCAGCCCACGACAAGCCGTAGAGGGTTACCGCTTGACTAAACTTTAAAGGGAGGACCCAGAGGCCCTTAGGGGCTGCGGCCTAGGGTTTTTAGGCCCTCAAGGTCTGCGACACCCTAAAGGGAGCCTCAAAGGTCAGCCACAAGCCCTTTAGGGATGTAGCCTTAGGGAAATCGAAGGGAGGAAGGGGGCCAAAAGCCCTAAGCCTCACGGCTAGGGCTAGAAGGACCTAAAACCAAGACACATGGGGGATAGAAGGAGGCCAAGGCCTCATGGGTAGCCTCAGAGAGGCCTAAAACATAGATGCAGGGGCAAAAAAGGCTGACGCAGGGCAAGAGGAGGAGGAATCTGGCTTTGGAGAGGTCGAATCATGGCCCGAGAGGGCTGAAACTCAAAACCCCAGGTTCAAAATTTTTTTCTTCCTTCAGATCTGAAATTTGTTGTAAAACTTTTAATGGCTAGCCCTACAAAAGTTTCTGGAGACTAGATCTTGCCCTCAAGGTCCTAGATCTAGCTCTTCTTTAGCTTCTTTTCTTAGCTTCACCTGCAAAAATGAAAATAAAACGCCCAAACCCAAATATATAAAAAATCTTAAAACCCCAAAACCCCAATTAGCAAAAATATTCACAAAATTTACAAATATATAAGGGTTTTGAAAAATAATTTTTTGGAGAAATTTTTTATGGCTATTTTCTTTGATAAATGGCTAAAAATACTTTAGAAACCCCATGCACACTATAGCCTTAACGAAGATTAAACCCACCACATAAATATTCAGGATCCAAGCAAAGTTGATCCCTGCCCACAGTTTGTGAACTTGGAGACCAAGGATTGAAGTACCTGTAAACACTATGTATTTATCTCAAGACAATCTAATAATCATATGGCGAATCAAATCACCTAAGATTAGCCCAAAACTATCAATAGAATGATTTTATCTCCATCTAATGAAAAAACAGATCTTACCATTTACCAACACGACATAGTAAAGCTCGTAGTCCGTACATACCACGAATCGATGAACATGGAACACATTGAATTTCACCACAAAGTCTTTATTATGATAGAAAAAGTGGTTCCTAGCGGGACAATAGTTTACATGAATGCTTTAGCAGCAATTTCGTAGCTAGAAATCAGATGGATAGAGACTCAAATGACTCTAATTTATAGTTAAATCCTCCAAGTGAAAAATAACAGCTAGTTTTCTTGATCCTTGTCAAAATAATCTCGGTCGTCAAAAAATAGTTGATCATATTTTAATCTTAGCCATTGAATTTTTATTTTAGAGGAATTTTCTAATTTATCATTTAATTCCATTTTTATTAGTTCAAAATTAATTATTTTGAGCTAATTTCCTTAAAAATTTGATTTTGACTTAACCACCAAGGTCCAATTTTTCTTGAAATATCGAATATTCCCTTGGTGGAGGACCTCCGAGAATAAATTCTTTTAAGACCCACGATATTTTCACTTGGAGAATTTAATTTTCTTAAGACATTTTTAATTTAACACTAAATTAGTTAATTTTCTGGTTTAGGATTTAATTTTATTTTGCCAGAAAAATTAATAATTGACACTTGAAGGGATTTAATGCTTTTTCCACCCTCTAATATTTTAACAATGGTGTCTAAGTATGAGGGACCATGCATTAAAACATTTTTTCAAAAGATTTTTTAAAACCCTCAAAGGGGGGAATACCCGTTCGACTTAGACCCTCAAATTACATACCCAATTTGTGACACAATGTGATCTAGTAGTTCAAGTGATTTGTAATAAAATAATTTAACCAACTAGCTTAAATTATTCCCAAATCACTTTTACATAAAGCTCGACTAGAACACTAGGACTCACTTAAGATTTTGACGAAGAATTCCACCCTCGCTTTGAGGTGAGGTTGGAGGGAAAAATTCTGCCGGCCATCCGTGTTTAGAAACACAAACGAATCAGTGAGATGAAAAACCTCCTAGGATGAAACTCTCACCAAAATAATAAGCTTACTTAGGTTGTTACATACATTCACGGTCTTACTAGCATCATTTACATTACATAACTTACAGAATGGGGTTACAATGACACATGAACTGCTGATAGATGATCTGATCATCTTGAAAAAATTGGTATACTCGCTTCCTTCGAACTTTGACAAAAGCTGTGCAACAGGTCGCATGGCCATTAAAGAAGCTTAATGGAGTCCAATGTGTGCCAAAATGAATAAATGATCTCCAAACACAGTGATCAAAGGGTTGGCCCCTTGATATCCAAGCAAATAAATCGTGGTGTCCACAAGTGGCTAATGGGGGCACAAAACATCCTCATGGGTCTCTAGGTGGATCATAATGCTTGTATACTATATGTAAGGGCTAGAATAATGACATAAGCCCTCCCTCTGTCTCTCATGGTGAGACACATCCTCATTTGGGCCTTGGAACATCTACCAAGTGTATGGGGCAAGTGTGGAGCTGGTTGGGCAAGGTGGTCCAGGTACATCATCATCATCCAATAGGTGGAACATGTGAAAGTAATGAGTGAAACTAAAGGATCCCATGGAGTGGCAATCTGCTCTCTGTTATGGCGGAGGCCCGAGGCTCTCAACACTCACTCTACAAATGCCATTATGACCCTCTGGAGGGCTTGGACCCCGTATAGGGAGACCAAACCCCAAATAAAGACCCACCTGCAATCTTGTATAATATCCAATACGTCCCCTCACCTTCTAGTACAACCAACCATCAGTGCATTTGAGTAAATGAGCTTACAAATCATGGAACCAGGTGGACACTTCATAGTGGCATGCCCTTCCATAGTGGGCTTTAGAACGTACTGGTGTCTCTAAGTTCAAGAAGGTTAACCAAGGGCACTATTAGGTGGTTTCAACCTTTAAGGGGGTGACATGTCCATGGTACGTCCATCAGATGGCAGGTGGCATGTGATATAATGGTGGAATGGAGTGGGGCATCAAGAGGAAGGCTCCAAGCCACATGCCACATTACAAAGGTAGCTATAATAAGGGAAGCTCACACTTGGGTATATGAATGTATGAGGGAGCAAATGTGGTACATGCGTTACCCCGATCATTGTTTTTCTACCCTTCTTCTGCCTTTTATTGTTTTTTCTATTATAATTGCTTAGGGCTTGAGAGGATGAGAGCATGATGTGTAAGGTGGGGAAGTTCATTGCCCACCAGGGGTTGGGACAATCATGGGTTCCCTAATGATGAAAGGGGTCAATATGAGGGACCCTGAGAACCAGGGTGATGGCCATAATGATAGGGGTAGAGCTCATGTTTGGCTTTTGCCCACGTGCTAAATGTGTATGTTCCGACTATATTTTGCATTTTATGGTACATTTCTTGTTGAGAGTGGCCAAATTATGCCTTTTCTTTTTCTTTAGCTGCATCAACCTGTTGGGCATCGATCCAGGCTCGACCCAAAGTGTGGATAAGGGGGGGGGGGAGGTTAACTCCTTGTGGACCTGATGGGAAAATGTGGACTTGGATGGGAAATATGGTGAATGGGGTTATAATGAGTGGAGGGGGGTGATGTGTATGGTGTCAGGAAGCGGGACCACGCATGCGAATATCTAGGGCTTGCAACAAAATTTTTGGGAGGTGATTTTTGGGAATCCGAGGGTCCACACATCAAGCGTAGAGTCTAGGTTACCTATGCTCCAATTTTGGTGGGCATCCACCCAAGTTTTATCCATAAAATCTCTTGCCCTATGTGCCACTCCAAGAGGGAAAACCTAGGATTTTCCCTTTCAGCTTGGGGACTTCTTTGAGGGCTGTATGAGCTTTAGTATTCATTGGAATAAATCATAAGAATCCCTTTCTCCTCCCTTGGCTTGACCTAGCGAGTACCTTGGAAGTATTTCTTCCCACGCTTATTTATAAAACCCTAGGTCTAGGGCAAAGTCTTTCTTAGGTCTCTGAAAGAGAGCGAAGAGCCTTTTAGAAGTGTTAAATGATCACATAGAGCTTCTTTGAGAGGTCCTACCTCATATCTTAGAGTCTTGACCTTAGGAATACCTAGTACTATTGTCATACCTAAAACCCTAGGTCTTGATCTCCTCCTTGGCCTTTCTTGGAGAGCATTTAGGTTCCTTCAAGCATTGAGCCATTGATGTGTCTCTCCTTGAGTAGGCCTTGTGGAATCACACTATACCCAAATCATTGATATATTCATTCTTTGTGATTCCCTTCCTACTTGGACTCCTCCCATCGGTGAAAGTCCGTAAAGAGAAGGGGACACTGAATGAGGTGACAATAAGTCTATTGTCACTTGGTCTAGTAGTTGTCCCTTAGGTACCCCTCCTAAGACCCTTGCTAGATTGTGTGGCAACAATACCCATTCCTGAAAGCCTCTCGGTGGGAAAATGGCATGGGATAGAAGGAAGCAAATAGGAATCATGTAAGTGTGTCAACACATCAAAGAGCCAAATACATAAGGGCAGAGGAGGAAGCCCAATACAAATCTAAAAGATCAAAGGGTGACTTTGAACATGACACCACCAACCCACATATAAGAAGAATTGCATAAACATCCACCCATGGTAGTGGAGATGGAGCCACATGGACAAACATCTCTTTAAGGCTAAAGTAATATCAAAATTCCTTGATCAAGGGTGTAGGGATGATGTGGATGCAAATGTTTTCTAGTTTCTCTTTGCATGTGGGATACCATTCAATGTTCTTCGCTCACCTTATTGGCATGAAATGGTTTCCGTTGTCAATGATGCCCCTAAAGGATATAAGAGCCCTGCATATGACAAAGCTAAAACCATGGGACTTGATTGTGAGCAAGCTAAAATATCAAATGCTTTGGGTAAATTCACAAATGCTTGGAATGAATATGGGGCATTCATTGTATCTGATGGGTGGACAAATGTAAAAGGAAAGCCATTGATAAATGTTCTTGGTGTGTCTGCTATTGGTGCAATCTTCCTTTTGTCACATGATTACTCAAAAAAGTTCAAGACCACCATCAACATTGCACAACGATTAATTCAAACAATTTGAAAGTATTGGGCCATACAATGACATCCAAGTCATTACTAGTAATACTTCTAAATGTAAGGCAGTGGGAGCAATCATTGAGGATAAATACCCCAACATATTTTGGTCTGTGTTTGGTTCACACAATGAACGTTTTGATGCATGACATTATTAAGATCAACGAATCTCAATATAGATGGATTGGTGAATTGTACAAAAGAGGCAAGATAATTTATTACTAGTCATAACAATACCCATGGGCTTTTCTATAGTCACTCGAGGTTGGAGCTATTGAAGCTTGGGAAGACTAGATTTGCTAGCTATTACCTCACCTTCACACACTTTTTGAAGGTAAGAGAGTTATTGGCTAGCATGGTATCAAGTCCACATTGGCAGGTATTAAGAACAGGGCTGCAACCATACTTGATGGGGAAGATTTTAAGAGGTGGAGGACACCGCTCTTGATGGTCACTTTTGGGCAAGTGTGAGGGATGTTTTGCAATACACCATGCCCATTATAACATGATTCATTTTGCAGATACAGATGCACTAGTGATTGGGGAGGTGTATGAGGAGATGGATAAGATGTTGGGACAAATAAAAGATATTGTTCAGTTGAAAGATCCCATCTTGTATGATGATATTCACAAATATGTGTATTGACAATGGGATAAACTTAATGTTCCACTACATGCCTCGGCGTATATCGTTATGCCAAAATAATACTATAGATACAAAGGTACAAGTTGGTTATATGGTAGCATTAAACTAGATGGTCCCTAGTAGGGAGGAGTGTGCTAGATTGCATTGAGAACTAGGCAAATACTTCAGTCGAACTAGAGTGTTTGGTTCTTTGCATGCAATCGAAGATAGGGACTAAATGGATATTGTTGAATGGTAGAACATGCATGGCTCCAGGGGACCTTTGGCAAAAGTGGCAGTAAAAGTCTTTCATAGGTCGTTAATACTTCTTCTGCAAAGAGGTGTTGGAGCACACATAGCTTCATCCATAATGTGAGACGAATCTGCCTCAATGAAAACCGAGCGGAAATATTGGTTTTTATGCACTACAACGTGAGGTTGTTGACACATTTGAGCAGGCTCATGCTAATAGATGATTTATGACTTTGGACAACAACCCAAAGGAGGATAATTTGAAGGATGGAGCATACATTTAGAAGAATTGGAAGTAGAGCTTTTGAAAGATGCTGATGCAACAATAGGCATGCCACCCCCATGATCCACTAGCAGTGCTTAAGTTGCATAGGCAACAACTTTTCCTTTTCTGCCACCTCCATCTGCAACATTGCGTGGAGGTCATGTGCCTTTTGGTTTTGGATGTGGTTGTCCCACTATGCGGAAGGAGACTTCCATTCTCATAGATCACGAGAAAAGAAATTAGAAGTTTCTTGTGGAAAGAAGAAATTTTAGAGTATAGATTTACATGTCTTTTCTAGTTTGTACTTTGTAGCACTTTTTATAACTGTTGGCTCTTTCATATTTATTATTGTATTTTTTGTAAACAATATATGCCAATTTAAGTTTGAGTTTGTAGTTGGCATTTATAACTCATTGGTAATGAATTATGAGTATGATGCTTCATGAAACGTTTCATTTCATGTTTGAAACTTTGATATTCTTTGTGATAATTTGGTCACTAGTAATGTTTACAAGTACAACTTTAGTGATGACAAATGTTATATATTGAATTTTGGAACTTTGAAACTTTAAGGTTAATGAGAATCGAGATGTTGCAACTTGTGGACTTGTGGTTGATGAAGTGTAACTTATTAACTGCTAGATGAATGATGTTATATGGTTTAATCCATGTTTTCTAGTTTTTTATCTCTAATTCATCATTCTACATGCTTTTGTTGACATATATGCATCAAAGTATATAAAAATATATATTATATAAAATTTTCTCCCAAAATCGCTCTTGACCCGAGAGCTTTTGAAAATGTCGCTCCCCGCTCTTGCTTCCCGCTTCCACTCCCGCTCCCAAGCAGCCTCGGTTTATGGTATATCTTTTATTAGATCCATTGAATTTGGACAAGCCCATTATAGTATTAATTGTGTTGGAGAAAACATTTGGTCTTGGATGTGATAATGCTTGTAGAGGGGATGTAATAGTGGTTAATTTTACATTACTTCTATCATTTTGTAGTGCTTGCACTTTGGGATGTGTCTTTACCAATTATGGGTTTATATAGATCCAAGGGAAGGATGGATCTAGTAACGTAGCTTTGAAGCCTATGTTGGACAACCTACCCTTCATGGAGTGGAAGCAACTTTCAAACTTTGTGTTCAAAAGAAGATTGTTATTTCTAGATGCACTAGTACCTCCTCAGCTAACGGGCCATAAGATCCATCTCACCCCACCTTGTTCAAGTGGGACAATGTTAGATGTTTGTGTTCTCATAATAAATAGATTCTTGGTCACATAGATGTTATGTGGCTTTTGATTCATTGATCTGTAACCCCTATATATTGGTTCTAACCCATGAAATTGCATTTTGAAATGACAATTCTTTGGGTTCATGTGACAGAGGGCCTCTAACACAAAATTGTTCAAACTAGTGAGCTTTTTGGCCCGATTGAGAGCATGCTAGGTGTGCCATTGTTTGTGATTATGGTTCCACATGTCCTTCCAAAAAAAGAGACATTTCCTTCCCAATTTGTTTCCAAAAAACGTAAGTGCAAGTCCATTTTGACATTTGGGTAGTAGGGGCATTAAAATTGGTAGTGATGCCAAATCCTAGACATCTTTGGGGCCCTCAAATTGACAAGTAAGAAAACCAAAAACAATCTGCCAGGCAATCCACATTCTCTTGAGTGGGTTAGAATCTTAAATTTAATAGCCTGACCCTTCCAAATTGTGTGATAGTTGAAAGGTTCCTTTAATACTTTCAATATGCTGACCCTACTAAGTCTAATACCAAATAAAACTTGCTAAGGAGCATCCCTCTCCAATATACAAACTACCTATTTGCAGCAATAACCACCACTTGTGGTCTTATGTTGGGGTGTTCGAACCCCCTTGATCCCATGATAATGTGTATACACCCTTGTTGAGAAATTGAAAGGCTTTGCAATTTAAGTTAGATTTCTCTTTCCTTGATAATTGCTTGTGAAATTTGTTGGCTTCTTATTAATTTAATTATGTTTCTTCTTCGTCAAACAACTATCAAGCTTACAAAACATGAAGATTCAAGAAAAACAGTAATCACAAGATATAGGCTCCAAGCTAGGCCAAACCCAGAAAAATTCTCTTCTTATAGAATCAGGTCAAAGTGAGATATCCAAGACCCATGACTGTTGAAGAAAGTGTAACTAGGTTCGGTCTTCATAAATGTAATTTTGATCTTTGTACTTGTAAAGAAAAAGAAATATTATTTTTGTTATTTATAACAATGAGTTTCTTGCTCATTGATTAGGTCAAGCACATATTTAAGTGCTTCTAGGAAGTCAACGAGTCAATGTATTTATTAAAGGCCCTTATGGGCTTGTTACACTATGTAATAATATGTTTTAGAGTCATAAGAAGACCTCTAAGCAAAGTCATAAGCCTCCTCCAAGCATTGGAACCATCAAAAGAAGCAATTCAAATTATATGGAGCAAGTCGGCTTCAAGTCTTCATGTTGGCCTCAAGTCGGCCTAAAAGGAGACAACCTCCTATATAAGGAGCCATTCGACCTCCTCATAGTATTATCATATCACCTCTGAAATCAGCGAGAAAGAGGACGAGTAAAGGGTACAAAGAAGTCATGGAAAGAGGTCTCCATGTGCAGCGAAGAAGGAAGGAAGTAAAGCGAGTTTTTGGGAACTTTTCTAGGGCTAATTGCAGTCACACGTGCGAAGAAGGCTATTCTGCTGTCATTTCAAGCTCTCCTATTGCAGTCATAAAGGAGAAGTGTTTGGGCTAGAAAAGAGTGCCTATAAGGCCTCTCATTCAAGCGAGAAAGAAGGCTATACAAGCGGAAGAAGAAGAAGGAATCTAACATAGTTTTTGTGAAGGTATCCCCTGACACGTGCAAAGAATTAGGGCTGTATTACTGCTGCTCTAAGTTTGCAATCTTCGTGAAGAAAATAAGGCACAGTTGAGAGGTGACAATTCATCTTCTTAAGTTAGAAAGGCTCCATCTCAAGCGAAGGAAGAAAAATGACAAGGATCACTCTAGGGCATACAATCTAGGGTTTCTACAGTTGCCGGAGAAGAAGAACAAAGTGCTGGAAGGAGGAAGACGAAGTGCCCGAAGAGGGAGGACAAAGTGTTGCAAGAGGAAGTGATCTTGAAGGGGCTTGACTTGTGCTTGGAGGATCTTCTTGTCAAGGGTCTAGGGTTTGGCATTGATCAATAGAAAGCTTCAATAAGAGAAATTTACGAAAGGGTTTTCCTCTCTAAGAGAGAGAGGCTTTTCCCTGGCAGAGAGCCAACATCTTGTGTTCTTATTTCTTGTGATTTGGTATCAGTTTGATGAAGTAAACACACACTAATAATAAGAAGAAGAAGATCAAGCTAACAAAGATAAATTGGAAAAGTGCTTCACGAATTGTTATCAAGTTTAGAAGAATCCTACCATACATAACTGCCCTTGATTCTTCAACAATGACTACAGAAAAATTCCAGCCCTATAGATGCCAAGTGAAACCCTTATTCTTCACAGCAAATCCATCAGCAAGAGACCAGCAACAAGAGATGTACCAAGGCAAAACTTCCACAAACTCAAGCTCAAGAAGAAAGCCTTTCTTTCAGACTTCAGCCCTTCTCATCTTCGCTATTCTTCTCTGCGATATTTCAGACCATCTCATGAGAATTGCTTGTGTGCAAATGAGGTCAACTCACCCTCTATTATACTGTACAGAGGGGTGCGAAATTCGAATAGACATGTCTTCTGGGGCAGGGCCGACTTGGCAGGTAGGCCATCTTGGCATCTAGATGGGGTTTTGACCCAAATTACATATTTAAAAATTCTTTTTCCTTTTTCTTTACAATAAGTCCAAATAGGACTTTGACTCTTTGACATCAAATCTTAGAAGCATGAAGAACATGCCTAACTAAAGAAAAAATAATTTCTTCAGCATGAAACCCATACTTGAAAAATATTTTTTTCCTTTTCTTCTTTTTCTTTTACATAAAATATACAATGATATAAGTACAAAGATTATTATGAAGACCAAACCTAGTTACATTTTCTAACAACCCCAAGTCACTAAAGAGATTCCTTTTGTTCCCCTTGCTTTCTCCAAAGAAAACTTCAGAACTATGCTCCAAGTTCCAACCACCAGTATGCTGCTTGAGAAGGAAAAGGACAGGATGAATAAGTGTGTGCTGCTGCTAAAATCCGTTCAACAATTGTAACCTACCCTGTAAGAGGATGCTCAAGATGATTCCAAATTTGAAGCTTCCTTTCTAGCTATGTTTCACTTTTCCACTAATCAGCAAGTGAAATCTTCAGAGGAAAGGGATTCCGATATAGCGAGATAATCTCTCCTGGTTTAATAACTTCCATTTCTAAAAATGCTTAAGCTTTAAACAACTAAAGGGTTTGCTTGCAATGAGTACGTTGATATAGTTTCTTTAGATGGCAAGTACTCATCCTAGTGTACAATATATAATATGCATTTTTTAATGTTCTAGCTATATGAGTAGACATTGACAAGTTCCACCTTATCTCTACAATTAACAGGCTAGCCACTAGAGAGAATTAGGTTAATCTTTTGTGTATCTCTCTTCATGTAACATTGGTGTGACTTGTGTGCATATAGCATAAGTAGGATGCCACATGGCACTAATGAAGATGACTTCTGTACATTTAAGAGACATCTACCTTGTACGTTCATTCAGAGTAGAGAATACTATCTTCTGTTCTCCCAGCAAGTTCATGGTGCTTCTGGGACCACTAAAGGAGTTGTGTTCAGTTCTCAAAGCACATATTTCTCCATCTCTGATCAGATCTGTTTGTCACTGCCAAAACTTGATTGCTTGCCATCATGTTCAATGTAACTAACTAGTCTTTACCACTTGCCGCTATGCTGTTGTTGCATGTTTTTAATATGCCTGTTACTGTAGCCTTTTGGTCTGACTTACTCAACTTGTAATGAACTGCCAAAATATTAGTGTGCACCAGTGAATGCTTTGTTGTTTCTACTAAAACAGATGTGTTATTGTCATTCTGGAGTATTTTGGAAACACATGAAAAAAACCTACTCTATGTTTCTGCTTCTTATTGTTTGAGCATGTTTGGTTAGAAGTTATAAGCAATAGATGGCAATTTAATATTTAGTGATTGTCTTTGCTTTTTATTAGCATTTTCTTAGGGCACCATGACTGTAGAGTAATTTAGCTCTGTATTTGTCATGAGCCCTACAAAATATAAGTAGCACATACTTCCACAGAAACTAGAAACAAGTACCAAAGTTTATTAAAGTCATTTGTTTATGTAAACTACCAAGTCTAAGTTTTCAATCGTTGTTAAAATGTTAATGTCAAAGGTGTTCCTATTCTTGTTTCTGAATAAAATCTATGATACAGGTCCTGGTAAATAATATGATTACAGCAGGTGAGGGCCGGGAGGCGGCATTTGCAGCTGCTGTGTTGGGGGATAATACTCTGATGGAAAAGGCTTGGCAGGAGACTGGGATGTATGCAGAGGCAGTGTTGCATGCCCATGTATGTTCCATTTGTTGATGCATTTTTCTAGTGAATCATATTCATCACATATTTGTTTCTACTTATATTCAAATAAATGTTCTATTGGTATCATGATTACGATTTTCAGCATATGCAGAAGATCCTCATGGATGCAAGGATGTAATATAATGGTGATTTTTTTGCAGCATTTTGTTATTCTGTAGATCCTAAAACAACTTTCTAATGTGATTTGCATGCCACTGCCCAGGCACATGGTCGGCCATCATTGAAGAATTTGCTGGAATTGTGGAACAAGTCTCTACAAAAAGAAATTGAGCATACATCAACTAAACCTAGATCAACAAACTCTGCAACTGCAGATCTGGCTGGTTTGGAAAGGGAACCAACATTACAGAGCTTGAATGACGTGAAGAGGCATCCATTGATTCAAATTGTCCCTCCAGGCATGATGGCTTCATCAGTAAACGTACCATCTAATCCGAAGCCCAATGCAGTGGTACAAAATGGTCAACAATCAAGCAAACCTCTGCTGTTGGAAGCACCTCCAACCACTCCTGGTGTAAGTGTGTCTACACCTCTGAGTGTGACTCCACCTGCGAGTATGGCTGCAACTACAAGTGCAAATCTACCTGTAAGTATGGCTCCAACTGCAAGTGCCAATCCACCTGTAAGTGTGGCTCCAACTGCAAGTGCAAATCCACCAGTAAGTATGGCTCCAACTGCCAGTGCAAATCCACTTGTAAGTATAGATCCAGTGGCAAGTGCAAATCCACTTGTAAGTATAGATCCAACCGGGAGTGCAAATCCACTTGTAAGTATAGATCCAATCGGGAGTGCAAATCCACTTGTAAGTATAGATCCAGTTGCAAGTGCAGACCCACCTGTAAGTCTCACACCACTAGAAAGTTCAACTCCACCTGGACTGGCAGACCTGTTGTCTCAGCTGTCTGTTTAAAGTTAACTGGTTATAGGATGGCCATTCTCTTTTCGATTAGTGTTCTATATTGCAGTACTGTGCTTTATCCCAGGTTTTGTGAGGACCCACCAGTATTAAAAGTTGGCTATAATTTTTTTTGCCTATTGTACATTATGTATTTCTTAGAGTATTTTATTGCTCTTGGAAAACATGTGCTTCGAGAGAAAAATGTCTCCATTGATCAGATTAGGTCATTTATTGAAAAATGATATGTTTTTGCATGTACTTTTCATATTATTTGGATCCTGATGGAATTGATTATTTTGTACACTAGGAAGCACAACAGGTAATGGTACTGCTTTGTACTTCAGAGCATTTTTCCTTCAATGATGAAAAATTCTTCATATTCATATAAGGTATTTGTCCAATAAAAGATTTTAGCAATAAAATGCGTAGATGAACTCTTGATGATATATGTTATCGAAAACAACGCTGCAAATTCTGGAAACTTGTTCCTGCATTTGAAAACTGACCCTCGTGCCAAACACCTCTAAACTATGGCTGAAATATTGCAGTGGTGTTTCAAATTTTGGAAATGCCCCATCGGCTGTTTAAGTCGGTGTTTTGGCTGTTTCGCTGGCATATCAGTCATTTCAGTCATTTCAGTCAGTATATTGCTCAAAGAGGAAAAAGAAACATAAAAAAGAATGCCAACCCCAATTGCTTGCAAATCAAGTCATAGATAGAGGCTTGGGCCTCCCTTAATGATAATTCTTCTTTTGGTTTTGTTTCCATATTTGAAATCATGAATGGTTTTCTGAAATTTTGTCTCCGGGTTATATTTTGTGTGTGTGTGTGTGTCTTTCTTATATTCTAGCCACATCAATCGTAATATCTAAAAATCACTATATCTATATATGTGTAACTTAGATTCCAAGTTTTAGCAAAATACATTCAAAGTCATGTAAGTAGTTATAACTTTAGGCAATGTAGCACCTTATTTCCTGTAGGGGTTTTGTTGTGATAGGTTGGATCTGTACATTTTTTTTTTGTTCGGTCAAAAAACAAGGTTTATATTATCATAGCAGAAAAGTAGCAAAATACATCACCACTGCACCACCAAAATATATCACCATTGCACCACCAAAATGTATCACCATTGCAACAAAATACAGTGTCACAGGCTTAAGAGCTAGCACGGGCCTTGCTCTGAATAGTAAGAAGCCTGAGAAGAAGCCAAGACAGCCGGTGTCATTGGTTATTGCTGACACAAAAGGAGCAAAAATGCATTTTGTAGGAATACACATTAATGGAGGGGGAAGGGAGGGGCGGCAGGGAGAGGGGATTGGGTGGGGAAACACAGGAGGAGAAGCAAAGAACACAACCCGCTTGTGCGTGTGATAGTCTATGTGTTCCACTCGAGTCTCCAGGGCTGGAGATGGTCATTTGTGTGTTGGAGTTTCCACCGAAGATCTTCTATGGAGTCCAAGATCCGAGTCTGCATATGCTGGAGGTCATTGATATAAGCCACCAATTCATTCCTATCATCATATCTCTGTTCCCTCAGTGTTTCCATGCTGAGTTGGATTTTGTTTAGCTTGTTCGCAATGGACTCCAAGGTGGCCAGAGCTTTGACATGGCCCGGGGAGCGACCTGGGGACATGGCAATGTCTGCATTAGAGTGATGACTATCGGTTGACTCAAAGTCCGAACCGTGCTCTCCATGGTGTTGGCGCTCATCCATCCGTGGGTCGACACCACCTCTTCGGGCACGTCCTCGTTGTCGAGGCATACAACGAACACCGCCACTGCCAATAGCACTGCCATGGGGAGGGTATTGTCTGCCCTGTGAAACCCACCTTGCAATTCTATATTGAACAAACTAAAACGAAATTCCACTTACAATTCTAGAGCCGAAGAGCCCTACGAGCCCTACGTGCCGACGACCATCATCATATCCACAACCTGCAAAGGAGTAGGGAGGCATGTCATTGGTCCCAGGGTCTGTTGTGAACGAGCCGTTCCAGAGAAGGCACCAGAAGCCATTCATCCAAACAAAATGACGCTCCAGTGGAGCTTCCGTGAACCAGAGATATAGCGAAACCAAGAAGAGCTTAGTGGTTGCTCCCAACCCACACTCTCCAGCCCCGAAGCGATACAAACTTTAATGCTAGATAGATAATTCTTCCCTCGGATCCCATGGCGAAGCTTTCTGCAGGTGCCAATTCTCCTCCTAGCCACATTTGGCATTCTCGCCCTACAATTTTGTCCCAAGCCACAACGTGAGCCAGGATGCAAACAACACACAACTCTTCCTCTCCCAACACTCTCTCCTCATCGCCCAACACTTGCTAATGGCCACCCTCCTGGCTCTGAGCTGCATTAAGTAGTGCTCGCGGGGAGCTAGGTATGGGTCACGACAACCCTTCAATTCTTTCACGTGGCATGTGGAGGCCCCTCTGGCTCCACAATCCGAGGCGCTGCCAAGTGGCCCTCACCATTATCACCCCTATCGAAGAAGGTTGGATCTGTACATTAGTACAATTAGTTGGTGAAGCATTTTTCAAATGAGGTACCTTAACTGATGTATAAATCTTTTTAGTGATATTCGTAATGCAAATCATTATGTGATAATATTCTAATATCATGCTTAGTTTTGTAATTACGTTAATGGACAACAAATTTAGGATTCTGACAATCTCCAAGTTCCTTAGAGACCACCCAAGGATGACTTGTTAAAACTAAATTTCGATTTCAATGAGGCAGACAATGGAAAACCTTGGAGAGACATTGGCTGATGAGGTCATAAGGATAAAAGAAGGTATGATATTATATATCTTTCAGAAATTCATTGGAAGAGGTTAGGTTGATGTGGAGGTCCTTGATGTCTTGTGGAGGTCCTCAATTGAAAAGAAGTGACTAATGATTAGTTTATTAAAGGGATTATGGCTTGGATCAAACAAGCTTTTGACCCAATTGTATATTACTTTTCAAACCACAGAAATGGCTAACAAAGTCACTGATTGGATAACATATTAAGGCTTGATAGGAGAGGAGACATGAAACCCATAGAAATGATTAAACCCATAACGTAAAATTGCATAATGAATAAAAATCAAGAGCACATTAGAGTTGTTTGTGATCACAATTTAGCTTTAAGATATGATCAATGAAAAAATGATAAATGTCTTTGATACCAAATGTGGTCAAAACCAATTGAGACACATGTAGAGGTGTGGTCTTTAACCCTAGCTATAAAGGGTTTGATTCCTCTTGGCATTTGGTAAACCTAAAGTTAAGATGGATTTAGGTTGGTTCTAGTCATGAGCATGTGTGTGTGTGCGAGATGAATTTGATCATTTAAAATTTACGAAGTATCATTTATAATATAGATAGTAGTATCAATAAGGTCACTTCAAAGGTTACATGTGTATGCTAAATAGTAATAAAGTGGCAATGTTGAATGATGTAAAATGTGAATAGTAAGAAAGTAATAGGATGCACATAATAAATAAATAAATTACATTGTGATCAATCTCAATCTTTCTTTAATTTTCCTTAAAGTCGTACCTACAAGTTTTTCCATCTTTTCATATCATTCATATGAAAAAGGAGGTTGGAATCAAAGACCATTTTAACTTTTAAATCAAGACATTGTAGTAAATGCTATACATTGCCCGTCTTGCTTTCCAATATTAGTAGTAGTTTTCTTCAGTGTTAATCTTTGTAACTTATGGATTGTCAATCCCCAAGTGAATTTCAATGGAATTTGTTTTTATATTAGTAGTAGCTTTCTTCAATGTTAATCTTTGTGGCTTATGAATTTTCAATCCCAAAGTAAATTTTAATGGAATTTGTTACCCCTTTCATAGGTGTAATATGAAGAATTTGAGGGAATTATTCATCCCATGGAATCCCCACGTAATTTTCAAATCTTACTAAAACAAATGTGTGGGGTTTTGGGGGTAAAATTTCTAGGGTTATACACAATTTTATCTACAAATCCATGGGCACCATTGATGAATTCTACATGAGTCCATATGTTTGATATAAGCATCACCCTAGCTCCAATTGCAATAAGTAAATTAAGTTCAATGGATTCCTCATTTATCTCGATTTAATAATTGCTTTTCACTCTTGTAGCAAGCCTAACTATAATGTGACAATCTTGGTATCTTAAAGAACACTTATTATAATTATGTACATTATCTTTTGTTACAAACAAATGTATGGCTGTAATGAACAAGGTTCGTATACTCAGAGGAGTGCTCTAATACCAATGTAATGGACAAAGTTTGTACTTTGTAATAATCTCCAGAATATTTTAAAGACAAAGACATATTTTAGGACAAATAATTGTATATAAGAATATTTGAATACAAGTATAGGTACCCTTTCATGAATAGCCATGTCTTTAGACATGCCTCTTTGATACTAATCACTAGTTAATGTACTAATTAATCATTACTATATTTACATTATTTTCATATAAATTATATTCATAAAATTGTCTTGCTTTTCAAAATGCTGTCCTAAAAAATTATTGCTGATAAGGTGTATCATTTGTTTCTTTGCCTTTTGTATCGTTCCCCATTTTTCGTATCGTCAGCTTTGTTGATACAGGATGATAGAATCCTTCGAGTGATAAACAAAATTGTCACACTAAGAAAGGATTTGGTCATCTTAAATCAACCTTTTGTGGAATCTTTCGGTCACTGGAAACTTGTGATGAATTGTTATCACTGGATTGAATTGTGCACACTTCAATATTATTTGGAACATAAGTTTTTTGTTTATGTTCTGAGTGATACATATACACATACTGATTGACATGGCTACTCTTGTGATTCAAATGTCTATAAAGAATTTTAGTGATTCAATTTTCCCTTATATTGTTTGTGTCATTTTCTTGATTCACTTGAAGTATTTGATTTCCTTTAGCAATGAAAGTTGCATGGTTAATTTCTGGATCTTCACTCAAAATTTTCGTTGTTTGAATTGCTACTTTTGAGTACATCTTTACTACAATTGGTTTGTCTTCTTCTTAATTTGTGATACTGATTGGATTGGTATTTGTTCCTTTCTCTTCAACTTGAATTTCTTCATTTGAAGATTTCGATGCTTCCTTCTCAATAAGGTGTTGTACTTTGTTTTCCAATGATGTCTTGTCCTTTTTAAGCTTCTTAATTTGCGTTAGTAATTTTTCACCATGATCTTTAAGCCGCGAAACTTATGTATTCTTGTCAGTGGTGACTTTGTCAACTTACATTTTCATATTTTGTTTTGCTTTTTGACTTTCTTTAAGAATTACTTTTGAGATATCTTGTATGTCTTCTGGTGTCACTAAATCTGGCTTCAATGTGACATCTTGTAGTGTTATTTTTGTCTTTTTGTATGAAAATATCAAAAACTTATTTTTTGTGTTTAGGATGAACGACCCTAGAGTTGTCATCTAGGGGGAGCCCAAAATAATATCACCTTGATCATTCTGTAGGGTTTGAACAAAGAATTGTGATGTAAATGCATAATCTCCAATGTTTTTTGTTAAGAGAGTCTAATCTATGGATTATATTTGACTCAAGAATCACTAATTGGTTTACGATTTTAGGGTTTATATAATTTTTTCCTTTGGCTGATGAAATAGAAATAGTGACATTTTTCCTTGCAAGAATCCCCAATTTTAAATAACATGGGGGCACAACTAAATAAGGTTTATGAAAATCCTCCTTTCGTTAATTCCAAACTAGACCATGTTTTGTGTTTTAATTAGATCATGTTTTGTGTTTTATCGAGGTGAGATTAGGGTTTTGAAGGTAACCCTTTCCTCTTATATATATATATTATATATATATTTTTTTAATTTTTTTTTAATAAACCTTTGAAATAGGTATACCTTTTATTTTTTTATTATAAAAGATTAATATATTCTCAACAACGTTTAATAAAATAGCCTTTATCTTTTAATAATTTTGTTTATAATTGCTTTCAATCGAACTTTGGAATGCAAACTTTTTATACTATCATTGAAGCAAAATATCCTTCTTTGTCTAACCCTTTTATAGTATAAAAAAAATAATACCAAGGAATTATCCTCGATTTAATTTCCTCTTTTTAAAAGTCACGAAAACTGTTATGAAGAGGGGTGACTGTACAAATGAGTCACATCGTAATTTTATTGTAAGACACATCGCATGGAATTTCTCTCATATGACTAACTTCCTTTTAGTCCTCGTAATTATGACCATGTATTCGATAATTGGTAATGGAAACTTGATAATGGACAACAAGGTTGGGTTCTCTGTAACTATTTTTCAATTAATTTCCCCTTTCTCTTTGGGCAGATGAATAGGGGTCGGTGCTCTAATGTTTGCTCTCGAGTGGCAACAGTTGCTAGAGAGTTAGAGAGTCGATGTTGTGTGTGTGTGTGTGTGTGTGTGCTTTTCTTCTTTTGTTGCAGTAGTGTAGCTAGAGTAGTGGTGATAGAAGGCCACAACAAAGTCAATGGTGACGCGATAGCAAGGTGAATGGTTCTGGTTGTGACAGTGTTTGGTTCGATCGTCGCTGCGCAACAATTGCTAGAGAGTTAGAGAGTCGATGTTGTGTGTGTGTTTTCCTTCTTTTGTTGCAATAGTGTAGCTACAATAGTGGTGATAGAAGGCCACAACAAAGACAATGGTGACGCGATAGCAAGGTGAATGGTTGTGGTTGTGACAGCGTTTGGTTCGATTGTCGCTGCGTGGAGTTGTCAGACTGTGGCAGAGCGTGAGTGCGACAGGTCTGTGCAGTGTTGTGGGCAGTGACGACTTTGGCATTAACGGTTGATGTGGTGCCTGCTAGTTGCAGATGAGGCAGCTGGATGATGGTGCAAGCGCCCAGGTATGTTGTTTTGCTTTTGATTTTTCTTTAATTTTTATATAACTTTTTATTATTAATGTTTGTTTATTTGTTTTATTTTTATTTTT
>APFE031051523.1:48998-99416 GCA_000404065.3 Pinus taeda | reverse complement strand
CATATGCCATTTTTTAAAGCATTGGCATCTCACATGTCAGTAAAGGATTGGGTACCACGACAAGGTGGCACTGACAAGTCAAATGGCAACACTCTAGGTTTTCTTGTAAAATACAATAACTTTGGTCACGATTTCCGAATAGTTAGAAACAAAATTTTGAAAATATTTTTTTTTTTCCCGGTATGGACTCATTTACAAAAACCTCTTTCAGATTTTACAAATCTACCATGGTTTGGGATATACGAAGGAATATTTGGACCCTATTTTTTAGGAATTCACTAGAAAAAACTCAGAGACAGTTAGTGATGAGCCACCTCAACAATTTGATTTGGGCATCAAATCAACAGGTGGAAAAACACTTGTCAACAGAAGATCAACAGTCAAGGATGAAGTGGAAATCAATTACATGTGGTAGAGCTTTTCAAGGTCAAAAAATTTGTCAACAATCGAATTGATTCTAGATTTGAGACTCCAATTCCATATATTTTACAATTGTTTAACGATTAGTTCTATCTTTAGTTTCGTTGATATGACTAGTTCTATGTTCGGACTTGAAGCAAAGTAAGTAAAGTAAAAATGGGTGATTAACGTGAGACAATATTTGAAGCATATATTGGGCTCAAATCAACACCACATTTTTAGGCATCAACTGAGCATGTTTTTGGATATAGATGGTGGAGAGTTTGAGGCACAAAATCAACAAGATGATTTTATCTCTAATTGGCAAGATTAAACCTAGATTTTTAGGAATAGATCAATGGCCTATTCTAGTCAACATTTCCAGATTTTATGGAAGCAAATATCTCCAAGCCAACAAATCCTCCAAAAACTTCAACTATTTGAGGTCCTTTGTAGTGATCTTTCAACCAACAAATTCACTAGCAACATCAACAGTCAATGATAGATAAAATTATGGATTTAAGGCCCAACATACCAAATTAAAAGATCTTGGCAAGGAGAGACAGACACTTGGCAACTAGTGAACATATCCATATATCCAAGCAGAAGACCAATGACTCAAACAGTTCGAGAATTCAGATCTTGATTATTTTGCAACAAATTTGATTTTGCTTTATTATAGTTTATACCCAGGATATTTTTAGTTTGATATTATCAACATTTGTTATTTTATCTTTATTGGCTAAACTCAGGAACAATGAGATAGGCCACAATAATTTGCCTACTTAAACAAGGTTTTTGTAAGTAATAGGGGTTGGAATTTCGGAGAAGAAAGCCTTGTGCATTGTGTAATTTCCTCAAGAAATTAATGAAAGTTCTTTGAAAAGGATATTGTCCAGAGATTCATGTGTCCATTATTGCAGTTTTTTTTCTAGTTTTTGTATTCAATCTGTCATTAATGTGTTTTTTTCTTCTGTATCAAACTAGACTGTCATTGATGTGGAATTAATGGTACATGCTCATCATTTCAGTCTGATAATTTAATACAGAATTCATCTTTAATATGCTCTATTTGAGACTAAGTTTCCTTTTCATCTTTCTTGCCTAAAAATGATAAGTCTACCAATAGTTGGCTACCTTGCATTTGAGATTGGTTGCCTCTAAACTATTTTGAAGACCCAAGTTTGATTTCACTATGACTCCATTACCCAATGTTTTCTTCCCATACTCCAACCAAGTCTAGAAAGTTACACATTAATTTGGCCACAAGGCATATCACGGACCTTCTACCACTGTGACCTAGAGTGGTAGAGTTTTAAGGAGAGATCCCTTTCAAGATTGAAGGGCCAACTTTCAATCCAAAGTGGTTAGATGTTACCTTAGTTTTTTCCCTCTACAACCGGGTTTTTTTTTTTCTAAGTGATAACATCGAAAAAGGGTCATGAATGATAGAGGAGAATGAGCTATGCGTTTCCCCCCTATTTTAGATTATAGGGAGAGAATTGAGCTAGAGAGTTCATGGGGTTGAGGGAACTCTAGACAATATGATAGTTGTGATCCTTACCTCACGGTAAGTAATATCCTGCTTATTGTCTACAATAGGATAACTATGATTGTTAACTCTTAGAGTAAGTATTATCCTTCCTATTGTCACTTCTAGGACTTGATAGAGTATAACCCAGTTAGCATCTTACCCTCAAGTTGGGTTTGTCGGGATTGCCACTTATCTAGCCAATGGGTGAGGAGACTTGATAGTTGTGATCCTTACCATTTATGGTAAGTGGTATCTTACTCAAGTGAAGGGATGTAGGTGTTCTACCACTTGATTTTTGAGGGTTAACGTGGGAAGATTAATGGACAACAAGATAGTTGTGATCCTAACCTCATGGTAAATAGCATCTTTCCTATTGTCCTTGGATATAGGGTGGTAGATGGAGCTCCCCGATGATGGTTTTTCTTCTTTAGATTCAAGAGTGTTCCACAAATGAGTAGGGATGAGTAGAGATGAGCTGAGATGAGCAGAGACAAGACGTGATTTGATACAATGATAATGATGATAGGACATTTGATTTGGATTTATAATGCAGTCGAAAATTCCTCCTAAACTGAGAGGGAGTGTTGAAATTTGGAAGCTCAAGGATAATTTTTTTCCATTGGGAAGCCTTCCTCATCTAGAGAAGCTTCTACTGGCCCTTGGAAGAATTGAATTTGGTCAAGGAAAAATATTATCTTTGAGGTGAAACCCACATGTGCAGAAAAGTACAAGTCGTCTTGGGCAAGGAAATTTGAACCCCTAAGTCACATATAAATACACATTATGCCACATCACTTGGACATCATCATCATGCATCACATTCTTCTCTTGTATTGTTCATATAGCTTTGAAATTGTAGGTTTGTTCTCACATGTGCAAAGGGAAGGAGGAGATTTCTGATTGATGCGTTGACTTTATGATTTAACAATGTTGACCAACCTTTGATTGCCTTTGACTTGGGTTTGTTTGACTTGGATTTATCTTTGTTTTGGAAGGCTGAATTGATTGCGAGAGAGATTGAACTTTTCTGGGATAATTGACCATATTTGAATGCAAACTTTGACTAAGTTTAACTGCAGTTCTGTGGAGGTTTGAACACAGGTTTTATCTCTCTTTTAACCAAGTTTTTGTTGACTGTATTGATTGGATTTGACAAAGCTTGGAAGGTCGAGTTGATTACTTCTTTGATCGAACTCTTTTGAGGACCTTGATTGTTGATCGTTGACTGGTTAGGGTTTTCGTTGTTGCTATTGACTTTGACTAGAAATGCATATTTGACTAATTGACTAGATTTGACTTTTGAGCTCATCATTTGATTGGATATTGATTGTTGACTTGGTTAGTCAAGGATTCAATATTTTGAATCATTGTGGATGAATGTGGACATTGTATCTGTCTATTGA
Source organism: Pinus taeda (assembly GCA_000404065.3). NCBI lineage: Eukaryota > Viridiplantae > Streptophyta > Pinopsida > Pinales > Pinaceae > Pinus > Pinus taeda. Next base: position 96,080 of record APFE031051523.1, on the reverse strand, counting down.
ACATTTGATGATAATCTAATATAAGAAGAATTTTGAAAGGGCTTTCCCCCTTGTGGGGTTTTTCCCTGGTCTTTGACAAAATATTGTCTCTATTATTCTTGGTTTATTGTTCTATCTAAAATTTCTTATCTGGAAGATTATTAGATAAATTTCTTACTAATTGGAGAAGAATCACTATAAGTAATTGTGTCAAGCATAGAACACTAGAAAATTAACAATATGGTCTCTTGAAGAACACATGGAAGATAATAATGACAACTTTAGAGGGAGTTGTAAGCATGGAGTGGCTTGAATGATCTTATAGTTTGAAATTTGAAGTAGCATCACTTATTTTGACAATTTTGATGATGTAGAAAGAAGATTGGGAAATGGTATGACTTCCAAGAAGAATATATAGCTAAAGTGTGTACTCTATAAAGGCATGAAAGGATGCAAATTAATACAGGAAGTCACACATTAGTTTGTTGATAACTTGATGGTATGCTAGATTTGATATTGATCTAAAAGGAGTTCACTTTCCTCAAATGGATAGAGAGAACTATAATTGGCTCTACATTGATTGGTTTGGTAGATACTATTGCCAACAAAGATACTCTTGATGGTTAGTGGAAAGAAATATAATTTCTTAAAAGGATGAAGGAAAAAGTCTTGTCACGAAGATAAATTGTGAAAGTGTTTGTCTCCATAAGATGTTTGACTTAATGACATGATAAGAGACATGTGAATATTGACATTTAGGAAGGTCGAAGCTCGATAGGTTGTGATGCGAGAGAGGATCCCTGCACCTACAACTAGATCTCCATTGGAATAACAAGTAGTTGATGAATGAGACAAGCTTATGCTTGTGGTTATATCTCCCTATCTTGAGAGGGAGAAATGATATCCTCCCTGGTTGAGAGGGAGTGATGGTGGATACCATATTCTACACGTGACATGCACTAGGCCAGGACTAATAGTTGTAAGTCTAGTGAAGGCATTGGTAGGGAAAATGGAGGATTGGATAAACATCTGGGATTGATAATCCTTGAGGATTGAGAATCCAAGATAGGACTAGTCTTGAGGACCAACACTCTTTGATAATTGTTGAAATATGTAACTAGGTTTGGTCTTCATAAATGTATTTGAGTCAAAATGAAATATATTTATCAAAAGAATAAAGAAATTATTATTATTATTATTATGACTTATTAAAGCATGGGTTTCATGCTTGGGTCATCATGTTTTAGGTCAAAGTCCTCATTGAGGACTTCTAGGATTTATTCTAAGTGATTAGAGTCATTATCCATTTAAAGAGACCCTTCTTGGACTTTTGGATCATGTAAAAAGATTTAATATTGAGTCCAATATGTTATTTGTCCCCTCCACAACAATTTGGCCTCAAGGAGATTAAGTTGGCTTCAAGAAGGGTAATTCATCCTCACTAGAAGTCTATATATACAATGCAATGCGATTCATTTGAGACACACAAGTTCAACTTTCAAGCCAAGGAAGCTAAAAAGAGCGAAGTTGGAAAAGAGCTAGAAAAAGGGTACGAAATTTGGAAGGAAGGAAGAAAACATCAAAAACAATTTTTTGGGACATCTATCTCTCACTCAAGTGAAAAATCTAAGAAGATCGAAGTCATTATTTCCAAGTCAAAGTTGTTTCTGGAGGGTAACCATCTGCAGAAGGAATAAAGGGTTGACTTGGTGTGGAGGAAGTCTTTGTCTAGGTCAAGAGTCTTGGATGATCTCGTGAAACTATTGAAGGAAGAATTGTTGACTTTGTTTTCACCTAGATAGGAGTTTTTCCCTAGTTGTCTGCTTATATGTAGTGTCTATAATATTTGTGCTACTGTTTTGGTAATTTCTTGATGAACTAAAAGGTAAAAGAAGAACATAAAGATTAAAAGATCACAAGTAATTATCTATATAAAGAAAATCTTTCCGACTCTCCAATTTTCTAACATGGTATTAGAGCTAAGGCGGAGAAGGAAAAAGGAAGTTTGAGGATCTACTAAAAGGAGCTTAAGAAACCTCAAAAGGATTGAGTAAGGGATTATATAAGGAGATCTTATAAGGAAATAAACTTACTGCCTTTAAGGACAATGTCTAACACAATAAAGGGAGAGAACAAATTAGAAGGAGCATCAAATTACAGGGCATGGAAGAAAATAATTGATCTCATTCTTGAAAGGAACAAAGTCTTGGATTTGGTCAGAGGAAAAGTGAAGAAGCCTACCGAAGGATCTAGTGATGTAGATAAAGTGAAGTATAGAGAGTCAAAAATATTGTCTATGACATTGATGGTAGAAGGTGTAAAGGAAAATATTGTCCCATACATTTCCAACATAGACCATGCTCAAGAAATGTATGAAGCCTTATCAAAATTGTTTGCTATCAAGAACATTGGTCAAGTAGCAAGTCATAAAAATGAACTAAGGACCACAAAAATGACAAAGGATGACAATGTGTCTTCCTTCTTTGTAAGGATAGCTAGAATTAGAGATTACCTTCAAACCATAGATGAGATTGTACTGGAAAAAGAGCTAACTGCATTATTGGGATTACCACCTACATGGAGTGATTTTGCTTCAGCTGTAAAGAAACTCCATCATTTGAACAATTATGGAATGCATGCAACCAAGAAGAGATGAGAATCTCATTAGTTTCCAAGAATGAAGAAAATAAATTTTCCAATGCGTACTCTTCTTATCACAAGAAAGGAAACTTCAAGATGTCAAAAGGGCCAAGAAGGAAGGTAGACATGTCCAAAATAGAATGCCACCAATGCCCTAAAATGGGTCACTATAAAAGTGATTGTCTTGACAATTTGAAGAATAAGAAAAGGAATAGGGACGAAGCTAATATTGCTGAAGAAGGATCTCCAAATAAGAATAATGGTGAAGAACTAGATATAAGAGACTTACACTACTAAGTCGTTTGCTCTAAGCTTTAGTTGTTTCAATTTTGATTTCTAGTATTTGTAGGTTTAACATATTTTGGAAACACATTTCTGAATTGTTTTGTAAGGTTATAGGTATCCCTCGAGCTTGGAGAGAGCCCTCACCAACTTCCAAAGATAAGTATCTTATTACCTTTTCATTTTTAGTTTTCCTTATCCAACTTGTTTACATTAAATACTAATCACATTTATATTCATATTTTCGTTGATTAAGAAAAGCTTGCTAAATACTTGAGGATTATGGAATAAGACCTCACAAAGACAAAACATTGGAGTTACAAGGTTTGTTAAAGAAACATCAAGTATGCCTTAAACTATAAGTTTTTCTCTCTTCATAAAGGTATATTCATTCTTGATAAAACTATTCTACATTACTAACATCATTATGTCTAGCTTTCTTGAATCATAACGATTCATGATTGGGCAATTCATCATTAGATAAATCTACCCTCATATCTTTAATTATTCTTGTGAAACCCTAAAAAGGTTCTTTGTAAAACCCCGACTTAAGGGTATGTCGATGATAATTTGTGAAACCCTAGCCTACTTAGGGTTATTGATGAAGTCTAAAGAAAATGTTTGATGCTTTGATGATATCATGTTTGGGGTTTTGATATGGTTATGAAAACCCTAACTTGTTAGTGTTGTATAGTAATGTCTGAAATCCCAAACATATGAAATATTGATATATATTAGGGTTTGTTGTGTTATGTATTGAAACCCTAGTTCATGAGGGTTATTGTGGCCCTTCTTGCTTCATTTTAGCTTCCCTGCATATCATCCCTTTTCTTGAATCCCATGAACGGGATTCCCAATGAGACATCTTCCTTGGTTCATGAACCTTCTTTTGAAGATTCCATCATAGGATCTTAAAGATCCTTACCTTACAAATGTTTCCTTTCTTTTGATGAAGTATGTTTTCTAGGATTCTTATCATGATCAATTTTATTTCATCATATATGAGGTCCTATACTAGGTATGCTTCTTCTACATGAATATATTGAGCTATATTTTCCATGCTCCTATATTCTAGAAGATATTTCTACTTATGCATTTTTGTTCTTCTCATAAATGCTACATCTACATGAGTGCCTATAACTTTATGTACATCATGCTGCTAGATTCTAGAGGGTCATTCTAGCCATGCAATTTAATTTATTCCTACATGCTCCTATATTCTACTCAAAACTTTGAAAGAAGTCTAGAAGTAAAGGCTCTGATACCAAATGTTATGAAACCAACTCAAGAAAATACAGAAAAGATAGATCAACGCCTTAGAATTCAGCCTCTTCGAGGGGATAACTTCCTTTACATTACATAAATGAACAATTCTCGGATGATTCAAATGAAAAGACCTCCTCTTTATATATAGGCGTCTAAGGGGTCATAACATAATCAGAGCCTACATAACAATAATAATGTAAGGGCACAATAATACAATAGTGGGCTTCTATGGGGCACAATAGTAACAATATGGGCGCTACATGGGTACATCAATATAATAAGTGGGTTGTACTAATAACAATAAGGGGTTACACTAGTAGTATAGGGGCCTAACAGCTTGGTAGCGCGATCAAAATGGAAAATGTTGATGGAAGAATTCAGGGTTTCAAACTTACCTCCGATGGAGAGGCCAACACTCATCAATAATTTGTAGATGACACTATGCTGCAAGGAATACCTACCATCAGGGAGGCTAGAGCAATCAAAAATACCTTAAATGATTTTGCCATGCCAGCAGGCACTGAGGTAAGCCTTAACAAATTCAAAGTCTTTTTCTTTAACACTAATATTGCTATTCAAAGAAACATTACCAGAATTCTTGGATTTCAATGAGAACGTCTACCTTCCAAATATCTTGGTATTCCCCTTACTGACAAACCATTGAGCAAGAAATTATGGGAACCTATTTTAAACAAACTTCAGGACAAGATCAGAAAAATGGACAAGCAGATCGCTAAATCTGGTAGGATGCCTTGTGCTCACACAGGCAGTCTTGCAAGCCATTCCCACTTTTATGTTTTCAGCTCTTCCTGCTCCTCAAGGTATTAAGTAGTTAATAAGAAACATTCAAAGGGACTTTCTGTGGGGTAGAGGGGAAGAGAAAAATAAGTGGGCTTTAGTGGCCTGTGACAAACTTTGTAAACCCAAAAGCCATGGTGGTTTGGGGCTTCATGATCCTGAGACCCTCAGCAAGGTCTCGGGAGCCAAGCTTTGGTGGAGATGGATTAAGGAAGCAAAAACACCCAAGGCTAAGCTTTGGAAACAAAAATATGCCAAGCACTGGCAGGAAAAAGATCATATTAAATGTCAGGGTGAATCAGGGGCTCCCACATTTGGAACCTTTCCTAGGATAATAAAAGCATTGTACAACAACATTGTTTTTGGGAAATTCAAGCAGGGGATCTTGCTAGATTTTGGGAGGACAACTGGAAACAGGAACCCAACCTTTACCAGGATGAATTTGCAGATCTCAAAAATGACACAGACAACAAAGGTATGGTTCTGGTAAAGGACTTCTCGGATCAAGGAAGGAACAATGGAAAATGGAGGGAATGGAAGGAGTTAGGATATAGTGACGACAACCAGCTGAAAAACAAGGCAGAAGCCCTTACCCAGGAGCTTGAGCACAGAAGGATTCTTGTCTCTTCCTCACCAGATCAGTTAAGATATGGAAAGAACACTAAAGGCAACTTTAACCTCAAAGAGGCCAAACAGGAAGTCACGGGATTTAACTTTGTGAATCCTGATTAGATCTGGAAGAAACTTTGGCAAAGTTCGCATTGGATGAAAATAAAGCTTTTCATTTGGCTAGTGCATCAAAAGAAGATCTTAACTTGGGAGAATATCCTCAAGAAAGGCTTCAGTGGTCCTTCTAGGTGTTACCTTTGCGGCGCGTATGAAGAAACAATTGAACACCTTCTCAACCTATGTCCTTTCACTTCAACAGTGTGGGACTGGGTGGCTACTATTTTCATACAAACCGATAGGGATAGGCTCAGCATATCCAATACTCTAAAGAACTGGAGAAAGGCTTTCACAGGAAATGCGATCGTGAACAAAGCTTGGATTCTGATTCTAGGTTTTGTCATCTAGAATGTGTGGAAAGAACGCAACAATCGTATCTTCAAAAACAAAACTAGCAGGACTCAACATATTATGGAGGAAATTCTAAGGCAGATCAAAGACACAGTAAGAGGCTTGCTAAGAGTTCTCCCTAAAGATCCTCCCCTGCCTCATGAGGTGAGAATTTTACTTCACTTGGGTCTCCAGACTATCGGTCCTTTGGGAACATTCAAGACAGGAAGCCTTTTAAACAAATGTGCTACCATATGGAAACCTCCTCCCTATGGTTTCTTAAAAGTGAATATTGATGGAGTAGCCAAAGACAACCAAGGACTAGCAGGCTTTGGGGGTGCCGTAAGATACAAACAGGTTCAAATTTAGATGGTCTTCCATGGTCATTTTAGGAAGGCCACAAATAACATGGTGGAGCTCATGGCATTAGAGCAATGCTTGGAAATCCTGGTGCATTCGAGCTCTCACAATGTCATAATTGAAGCAGACTCGAAATTAATTATTAGAGTGGCTAAGAAAATCAGCAATGGAACCTCTCCAGATAAAGTGTCAAAACATTGGAAGCTCTTGTACATTTTTTTACCGTATCCGATCTCACTTGCGAACCCTTAAAACCATCAGTTGTGTTCATGTGAGAAGGAAGGCTAACATGTTAGCGGATCGTTTGGTGAATGAGGGAGTCACAAACAGGGACAAGGATTCTAGATATGCTTGGGATTCACTTCCCCCAGGTAAACTGCGGGGGGACTGTCTCTGTCAAGCTACCCAGGATTTGGACATATGGAAAAACAGGCTGGAACATAGAGATCCCGAAGACCAAAGGGAGGGTGATGAATTCCACAATCCAGACTCCCCTTGATTTCATGGTGCAAGGCGTGACTAGGACAGCTTCACAGGATGGAGTAGTCAGTGTCATTCAGCGAAGTTGGTGGCTGAAGAAGATTCCAAGGGAGCGGGATTGGCTCATGGATAGCCTGCTAGATGGAATCAAGGAACGACACATGGTGAAAGGAAGTGTTGGTCTTCCTGTGAGTCAGCCGCACCAAAACCACAAGCGATATATCGGGCGGGGTCTGAACAGTTTACAATTTTTCCGTGGTGGTCTCTGATTCCACTCTTTCCTGACACGTCGCAGGGCAAGGAAAGAGGAAACTACCCTCATCGGGCAGTTAACTCTCGTGCTTCTCATCCGACGATATTCCTGATGACCGTTGGATCTTAGATTTTAGATCAACGGTGGTGATTGTTGGTTTGTTTTCTTTCGGATCCGTTTGTCAGTTTTATGTTCGATTAGTGCTGCAACGGGATTGGCTCAAGGACTGTCCACTGCAAGAAATCATGAGACAACACATGGCAAAAAGGAATGTTGGTTTTCCTGCACGTCAACCACTCCAAAACCACTGGCGGTTTATCGGACGGGGGCCTCATGGTCTCCAGTTTTTTCGTAGTCGTCTTCGATTCCACTCTTTAAATGACACGTCGTGGGGCAAGGAGAGAGAAAACCACCCATATCAGGTGGCTAACTCTTGTGCTTCTTGTCCTTCCGATATTCTTGTTGACTAACGGATCTCAATTTTGGGATCTACGGTGGGGATTGTTTGTGCAAATTGGGCGGATCCAAAAATTATTTTGGATTATTTTGCTTTTAACTCCTTCTGGTCTGTCAAGTAGTTTTTGTTTGGCTTAGAGTCCAACGACGATTCTAGACTTGCTTTGACTATCTACTAGTTGACTTGCTAGGAGGCTCTCCCGGGTTTCTCTCAGTTTTGGGTAATGTTTGGCCTGCCTCGCAGACTGTTAAATTCGCACAGAGCGGGTGTGGCCCTTTGTAAATTATGTACATTTGGTTAAGTTTAATATAAGGCACCACTCTTACTTAATAAAAAAACAAATGTTCCTCAAGCAAGCTAACAAGGAATATGGTCCTCACAAAGTGTTGCAAAAGATTGGTACTATGGAATATAAATTGGAGTTGCCTGCATCTTCTTAAGTACACCCAATTTTCCATGTTTCATGTTTAAAGAAGGTTATCGGTGACAAGCTTCTAGTTCAAACAGTATTGTTAGAACTTGACGAAGAAGGAAAAATCATATTGGAGCCAGAAGCAGTCACGGAAATAAGAACTTTATAGCTACATAATTGATCAATTTCAAAGTATCTCATTAAGTGGAAGAACTTAGCTGTTGAAGATTCCACATGGGAGGATGATAATTTTATATAGAAGCATCCAGAACTACTCAAATGTTGAGGACAACACTTTTTTTAAGGAGAGGGGCATGTTAGGTCCCTATAACACTAGTGTAGACCCCTTATTTTTATTTTTAGTGTAACCCCCTATTTCTATTGTTGTGCCCCATATAAGCCCACTATTGTTATTAATGTTATGTAGGCAATGATTAGATTGTGACCCCTTTGACTCCTATATATATAAAGGAGGTCTTGTCATTTGTATTATCCAAGAATCATTCATTGATGTAATGTAAATGAAGTTTCCCCCTCGAAGAGGATAATTTTTAAGTCGTTGATCTATCTTTTCTTCTATTTTGTGAGTTGGTTTCATAACAGTAGATGACATAAGAGATTATTTGAAATGGATGAGTACTTCAAATTAGGGTATGTAGATTTCATGACCACCCAACAACCTTACCTATATATGTTTGAAGTGAGGTGGTCCAAACGAAACAAAGTAGCCATGTAATGATATGAAATAGATATTTTACTAATAAGAAGAAGAAGAGAGCACCACAAAATCCTCAAGGGTCAGCTCAAGCAGTCGTGATCCACATGTGAGATCTCTCTCCCAAATTTTACAAGGTCATGGCTCAACTTTCATGATCCCCTTCAAGTTAGGCTCCATAATCAAGGCCAACAATTTCCCTTGTTTCCCATCATTGAATCATGAAGTACTTAGAGGATTTTTGTGAGGTGCTTTCCATGGGGAAAAAGAGGGCACTAAGGAAACCACCCAAAACTAAGGTTGGAGACACTTTAGTAAATATAAAATAAATAAAGTGGCCAAAGAAGCTTATCATCATCCAACATTTATTATGCATAAGTTGCACTATTATGATCCCACAACCCTATTAACAATAAAAGAATTTGAGAGGGAAATCATATGAGTGCCTTGATGTGGCAATAAGGGGTTAGTACATATAGTCCACAAGCTTGCATATGATGAAATGCAAATATAAAGAACTACAAGTAGATGATGAAGGCCAATACAATTCCAACACATTGGAGAAGAAAAGACTTTAGAAAGGAAAACAAAGGTTAATAAAAAATATATATGAGCTCAATGGAACTGGAAATGCAAAAAAATGAATATCATGACGAGTGGAATGAACAAATAGCTCATGAATTAAATTAGTTCATTGAAGGTTGGAAATGATAAATCTAATAAGGAGAAGGTAAGAAGTTAAATAACTAGGAAGAAGTAGCCTTATAATGATAAAAATATATATATATATATATATATAATATATATATATATATATATATATATATATATATATATAATAAAAATAAAAATAAAAAGACATCACACATGAGCAAGGAAAAAGTATAGAAGGAAATATAGTCTATAAAAGAATAATTACTCTTAAATGAAGTTTAAATTAAGGCAACAAAAGAAGGTTGGTATTTATTCGAAGCTTGGGTGAGAAGAGAAGATAGAGGTATGATTTGAGGGAGGAAAAAACATGAAATATATAAACAAATGAAGGGAAAAAAATAATTTCAAGGCATGTAATGGAAGAAAACTTGAAGAAGGAACTTCTAGCTAAATAACAAAGGAAAAAATGGTGAATATGTTAGACAAATATGGAGGTAACATCAAATAAACACTAGATGAAGTTAGAAAAGGATAGAAACATAGGAAGTATTTAAGTTGAAAGCGAGAGAAGATGAAAAGTTAGAGACAACAAAAGAGATACAACTTGAGAATGATAACCAATGACAAAACCCACAATGAAGAATAAGCCACAACACTAAAGATATTTATATCAAGATAAGCATGACGGAGTCACCAAGAGGTTGTTAAACATCCTAGTGTTAGATAGATTTAAAACCCTTGATTTTGTTTCAAAGCCTTATATTTATATTAAGATAAGCATTTATGATTGATTTCCTAGTTATATGACTCACTAGGATAAGCAATTGAAATGTATAAATAAAGAAGACTATAAGCCAAAAGACCTAGTAGTTTTTTGTGAAAATAATACCAATTGTTTTATTTTGAAATTTTGATGCTATGAAATAATTTGAAGATTGTTAATTATTGTAATAGGTTGAATTGAAATATGTACTCTTACTATTATTCGAAGAGTTGTTTTTCTTTGATTTTTGAGGTTTTTCCAATTAGACATTGAAAAATGTTTAGTGTGCTCTCTTTGATTTTTGAGGTTTTTCCAATTAGACATTGAAAAATGTTGAGTGTGCTCTCTTTTAGATGCTTTGCCTTGATAAGAAATGAACATATATATTGCCCACAAATACGTTATGGTATTAATAACATCCTAGTTGGTGTGTTTTGTTGATGTGACAATTCTAATAATCGAGTTATATACAATAAATAAAGGGTAAATTATAACATGATGATTATCTATAAGGCAACACCAAATGTGAAGAAGGAATTCAACACATTTGTAGCATGGTGCATAGTATATGAGATTTCAAAATGCATAAATTATGCCACATGATTGTACACATCATGGTTGATTCCAAAGATGTCCTAGAAGGATATATTCATAGATTTTGTAGTTGGATTGTTGAAAACAAAAACATATTTTATCAGTGTTTATTATGGTTAACAACGTTTCACGAATAACATACTCCATTTATAAAAAGTTCAAAAGGTCAAAGAAACAATTTATTATTCAATTTTTTCCTTAAAGAAGACGATGAGTTGAATGAATTATTGAATATATATATATATATATTATATATATATATATATATATATATATATATATTATATTATTATATATATATCCATTTTATAAAGATATTAGAATAATAATTTAACCACAATGTTATAACATAATTTAACATATTGATTTGAAATACACAAAAAGTATATATATATATAAGTCTAGATTTATGAAGAAGTTAAAAATACATAATTAATAGTTATACTTAATATGATTAAGTAGACCCGTAAGGAGGGTGCCCAGTAGTAGGTATTCCCTCATTTTGATATGATGTTAGCTCACACGAAAGAAGGTTGTGGTTTCCACTAAACTTGGCACATTACATGCACTCTCGTCACTTCATCGATCATTGCACAAAGCTAGCACAAACATCATTTGAATATTGCACTTGGCATATGGAGGTACAAGAGGACTCAAAAGGAGAATTCTTTAAAATTGGCAGAGCTAGAGGAAAAAATTGACGATATTAACCGCAAGTTGACCTTTTAGCCAGGAGATTAGCCAACATCCCCTTCTCCTCTGATGCGGGTGGTGACCAACCAACGTGGATGCTTGGAGATTCCACCCAATAATTGTTATGACTTACTATTTTTTTCCTTGCAACACTAGTAGTCATTTTTGTCTTCTCATGTTGATGTATATCAAGGTCTAGCATAACCAATATGTTTTTTATAAGTTTCTATTTACAAGTGATCTAGTTAGACAAAGTCATAGCAACCTCAAGACTCTAAACTTATGTTACTGATCTAGTTTCCCTTCTAGCAAACTAGTAATAGATTTTTTTTGGCCTATGCAATCTTCATTTAACATAATGCAAAGTGCTTAACGTAAAAAGAAAAGAAAATTATGTCTTAATACATAAGTAATGAGTCTTCTTTCCTTAAAAAACAAAAATCTTCTTAGAAACAACATTTCTAACTTCGTATGAATAGCCATCCATTATAAATTAGGTATAATTACTATTATATAATAATAATAATAATTTAAATATGTAATGATGTATTAAAATATCCATAATTATATGTATGAGATATAGGATAATATAAATATATTAGGATGCAACTTATGATTTTTTATATTTTATATTTAATATTTATGTGTGTGTGTGGTTTTGTAAAGAATGTTTTACAGATGAAGAATTTTAAAGAAGAAAAAATAATTGATTTTTTTAATTATTAATTATAGTTTTTTTTAATTGTTTTAATTTGATTTTTCATTTACGGGATGTAGAGTAGATAGTGACAAGGGGTTTTGTTAAGGCACTTAGTAGTGTAAAGGTCATCGATTTGAAATTTTGTGAGCAAAAGTCCAGTCATGCTAGTGATCCTCAGGGGATTTTAACAGCTTGAATACTCTAGATCGCAACTACCAAGCCACAGGTTAGTTTGGCTAGTCATCTCATGACTTACATAAACTAGCAACCCAAAAAAAAATCTATAATTTTAAATATTTTCCTTTATTTTTTTTCTATTAAAATTAAGTAGCTATTTCTTTATAATAAATTCTCTCAGTAAAGTAATTATTATATATATATATATAAGTATTTATATTTATAATTAAAATTCAACTAATGCAAAGTCAATAACGAACCATGGGTATAATGCAAAGTCAATGATGAACCAACCATTGGTATAGTCTTAGCCTTCGATAGAGATTAATAATAAAATTAAATTCCGACACAAACATAATTTACATGTGATAGTTATATGAGCATGTCACTCAAGCATTTACTTCTTTAAGTTATTTATAAAAGGGATTATAAGAACACCAAACTTGTTTGGTTACATACAAAAGACTCATAATGCAAGACATCTATGGTATACAATATGATTTAATTTATTTAGAAAAAATATTTATTTAAGAATTTTTTTTCTAAAATATCATTTTTTAATGAAAGTTTAAATTGTTTTTCTCATTTTAGATGTTCATGTCTCTCATCACTATCCTCTCTTTATCCTCCACATATAAGTGAAATGCGATAGTGTAACGATTATCAAGGTTGGCTAGGTTGATTATGGTTGAAGGCGTTTACAATCATGGCTATCAAGATAGTAAAATGGGCAAATTCTTTTACAGAAACATGTCATGATTTGATGGGTGGTAAGGGAATCTTTATCTTAAGGGATTCGATGGGTTTTTTTAAGGATTAATTTATATTGTTTTCATTATTTTTGGGCTCTTTATAGTTTACATGTTTAAGTTATATTTCAATTTTGTGGGTTTTTTCTCTTGGTGTTAATTTTTTTGTTTTCTTATATTTGAGTTTATTTTTTGTCATTTTATCCATTGTTTTTAGAGTACAAGAATTTTGTCATGTTAGTATCTAAGGCAAAGGCATTAGTGGTTTGCAGTGGTGGGTCAAGGAAATTAAGGTTGTGTCGTTGACTCTTAGACCCACCAAATACCCCCTTTAGCCCAATTTATTTTATTATTATTATTATTATTTTTTTTTTTTTTTTTTGAATTAGACTATTCTATTATTTACATGAGACGAAAATATAGTTACAATCAGGCATTACAGCGGGAGCCTGCTGCCAGAGATAATGGCAGAGAGGCTCAACCGTTGGACCATACTTGCGATTAGGACCCAAAAAATTCCCACGCAAGGGCTAACCAAAGAAATTCCCACGCACGGGAGAACCAGAGCCAAAACAGTGAACCAGGCCCAAAAGTAGAACAACAATCCCACGCAGTGGAGCGCCACGGTGACCAATTGTTTCATTCCCAAAAAACAGCCATCTGTCTCATTCCAAAAACCCCAAATCACTAACACAATGACACGTTTACGGCTTGACCAGCCTTGACAATTCGACACATAAACTGAAAAAGACATGTGGACGAGGAAACCTGACCAGAGAGACCAAGAACCACCACCCGGACCGAGCAATAGTACCAGAATTGGAGCAGCGAACTATTCCTCCGGCTCCTCCTCCACGATCGGGCAGGGTCTGTAGTAGTCCTCCTCCAGCTCCGTGGTTGCAGCTTCCTCAGCCTCTGCAGGTGTACGTTCACTGCAATCCTTCTGAGGATTCGGCTCCTCAACCGACTTTCCTTTGTCTGCTTGGGCTAGGTTTGCCTCATGGATTTCTTCTCTTGGAGGTGCAAGATCAGGCGGAGAGCTGGTGCCTCCTCCTCCTCAAATTCATCAATAAACAGGACTGATATGTGGGCGTTAATACGCGGCTGAGTCAGACGACTGTCAAAAGAAAAGATGGCAGATCCAAAGAAGGGTGCATCAGAGGTGCCAGGGGGGCTAGCCTCCAGGAATTGGGTAGGCCGAGAGGGATTTGAGGCGGCTGAGCTGGGGCAGTGGCAGAAGCAATGACAATGCGGGCAATGACAAGGTGGGCGAGTCTCCTCCGCAGCTAGGCGACGCGAGGTTCCTCCTCTGCTGGAGCCCCGCCGGCTCAGCATCCTTTGGCGCTCACAAACCATACTGGCAGGGAAGTTCACGGGATGATTCAGCTGAACAAGCAGGTTCGAGCTGTGATAGAACAGGGCAGAGCCTGTATTAACCAGAAATTGGAAGCGAATTAACCAGAGATCAGAATGCAGGTGGACAGGGACGCGGAGAGGGCCGCTGTAAATAGAGCTTCCAGCTCTACCTCGGTGGTCGTCCGCCATAATGGTGGCTATCACATCCATCACAGAGCCGAGAGGGGTAGCGCAGCCGAGGGAGGTCGGAGTGTTAATGCTCTTGGCCTGCCAACCTGTGGCTATTAAAGCCACCGTCCTGGAATGACCAGCTCCCCCACATCCCAAGTGAGCCTTGCGCGTGATGGGCACGTGGTCTTAACAAGACCTCTGTCCCGTCAACCCTAGGTTGCTAGCTGGCACCCGCATCCGGGAACCCCCTTTAGCCCAATTGGTTCAAGGGGTAAATTACATTTTTTAAGCTCTTGACCATTAGTAGATTTTGGTAGTGGGCGCCTATAAATATTATGGGTGAATATGCTTGAATTACCTCTTACATCATTTGCAGGCAGATGATTGTGTGTTTTGGTGGCATCTGCACTAGAGTCGTTATTGAATTTGGTTGATGGAGGGATGTTCTGAGTGTGTTGGCATAACTTGGTTGGATCTTACAATGGTCACAACCACCTTAATGACCTTCAATTTTTATTTTTATTTACCATTTAAATATTAAGTATAGTTTTTTAAATGAAGTTTTACTTTTATTTTTATTCTTTATTTAAATATTAAGTATTATGTATTGTGTTTTTGCTTAAATTGTTTTTCTCACTTTAGATGTTCATGTCTCTCACAACTATCCTCTCCTTATCCACTAAATAGAAGTGAAATGCGATAGTGTAACGATTATCAAGGTTGGCTAGGTTGTTGTCATGTTGATTATGGTTGAAGGCATTTATAATCATGGCTATCAAGATAGTAAATTGGGCAAATCCTTTTAGATAAACATGTCATGATTTGATGGGTGGTAAGGGAATCTTTATCTTGAGGGATTCGATGGGTTTTTTTAAGGATTAATTTATATTGTTTTCATTATGTTTGGCTCTTTATAGTTTACATGTTTAAGTTATATTTCAATTTTGTGGGTTTTTTCTCTTGGTGCTATTTTTTTTTTTTTCTTATATTTGAGTTTAATTTTTGTCATTTTATCCATTGTTTTTAGAGTACAAGAATTTTGTCGTGTTAGTATCTAAGGCAAAGGCATTAGTGGTTTGCAATGGTGGGTCAAGGAAATCAAGGTTGTGTCGTTGACTCTTAGACCCACCAAATACCCCCTTTAGCCCAATTGGTTCAAGGGGTAAATTACATTTTTTAAGCTCTTGACCATTAGTGGATTTTGGTAGTGGGAGCCTATAAATATTGTGGGTGAATATGCTTGAATTACCTCTTACATCATTTGTGGGTGGATGATTGTGTGTTTTGGTGGCATCTGCACTAGAGTCGTTATTGAATTTGGTTGATGGTGGGATGTTCTGAGTGTGTTGGCATAACTTGGTTGGATCTTACAATGGTCACACATAACTGATATAATTGTGGATAAAGGAAAAGGTGGGACTCCGGAACCAAATTGACAAGAAGAAATTAGGAAGGAAAAGACCATGGCCTCGACCTCATACAAGTACCCACCTTGAGCAAGGATCATAGGGGTAGAGGAAGCAACTATGCAAGCACAACAATGCCTAAATAAGTGCACCACCTAATAGACTAAGCATATGGTGCATGAGTTGGTGAAGATAGCTATGAAGAGGAGTAGGCTCACATCTACAGAGTTGATTGGGGAAGAATTTTAGGATTGGATCACATATACAGGATTCTAAATATCTAAAGACATTAAGTTGTTTAGATCCATGGAATTCTATTGGATGGATAAAAACTTTACTGGTTATTACACTAAAAAAATAGGGGCACAAGGACTTAACAATAGTGGATAGATTAAGTCCCAATGGGGGGTACCCATCTAAAACAACACAGTAGCCTCAGGGTGACGGTATGAAAACATAATAGAAAGAAGTAGACTGCCTCTACCTAGTAGCCTGCATGGCCACCTTGCCGCCATGCAAGACGAAGTAAACTCAACAACTTAATGTTTGCAATTATGATGCAAACTTAGATTGTGCGAAAGCTAGGGAAGGTATGAAGGTGTAGAGTTTTGTGCATTCGAGGATGAAGTGTGATAATCATGGAAGGATATAGGCCACAACAAGTTAATCATGCAGGGAAGTGGAAAGAAGGAGACTGCTTGGTGAGCAGGGAGTAGTTCAAAACACTTGTAGCCAGTCATCCATGGAGAAAGTTGAACAGAGTTGGCGTCTCTGGTCTGATAGAGCTAATCCATGGAGCGATTGAAGCTAGGGGCTTTGATTGTAATAGTGTGTCACAAATACTCTAATCTATTCTCACCATTACATGTGATTGCTCGTAAGGTGACCAACTCATTTAGGTTCAATTTCTTTGTTCTTATATCCTATAATTATGCCTGAATCATGCATTTAATATCTTCTGGATATTTGTCTTTCATGGGTTCTCTTGGTAATTAAATTCTCTCCCTTTGTTGGGCTCTATTTATCTAGGTGGTTTTGGGGAACTTAATTGATGTTAAATTACTTCATTAATTGTCAACCAAGGTTCGTGTACTTATGAAGTGTGTGTGCACAATATATGCTAGTAATTCTATTTTTGGATGATAATGATTGAAATATGGATGAATGATAGATTAAATCAAAGAGTTACTATGCACATATTCTTTCCATTAAAACTACTTCAAGACAAATTGAAATCCAAATGCTGAACTAAATTTAAATTTAATCTATGAATTGAAACCACCACTTATTCTAACTTGTTGAATGGAAATTCTATTTTCTAATTCCAATATTAATGCTATTTGCAGGAAAGAAATATTAATACTATTTGCAGAAAGGAAATATTATTACTACTTGCAAAAAATAAATTCCAATGCTATTTGCAGAAAGGAAATGACTTGCAGAAAGGAAACAAATCAAACTCAATTTCTTCAACAAAACATTGCAGCTTCAACTGGTTACTAATGTGCACAACTAAGCTTCGAAATCCATCTATTAATCATCCACGAAATTGTTTGGCGAAATTTAACTAATTTATGAAATAAAATTGTTGAACGAAATGTACTTTGAAAAGTAAATCTTTTTGGTATTTTTCTCGAGCACTCCATTGACACAAAAACAAGAAATTGGACTGGAAAATAAGCGAATGCATTGATAGAAAGAAAACTATAATGAATCACAGTGTAAATAAAACTAATCAACTCTTACAACTCTCTAGGGGGCCTCCTGTTGAGCGTAAGTTTGTCACCAATTTTATTAACTGCTTAACCATGTATTGATTTAAAATAGAGTATTATATTGATCACATAAGTCTTCAACAAAGATTGCAGATAATGAACAATAACAACTACTGTATTTTGATCTCGTCTCAAGGCTTTTTATACACTTTTTATCAAAACTGATCTATCAGTCCTATGCCGAGAGGCAACTTAACTAATCTGACAACTAAGAAGTAAGATTAATATGAAACTCTATCTCCTCATGATTTGCCACTGAAAGAGAAAATCATGAGGGATTTTGATCGAACACATCAGCTTCTGAATCATTTCCATGCTCACTTGATCTCGCCACTAACTTTTGTCGAAATCTGCCTGATCATTGGAATGTCATAGCTAGAGTTGACTTTTGGTTTGGCTTCTAGATCTCTCGCTCTTAGTGTTTTTCCAGATGATGAAGACAGGTGGACATTCATATGTGGAACAATTTCCATCTACTTGTACCTTTCATTCATCCTATGGTGCATTGAAACTTGTCTAACCATGGAGATAGCTACATAATTCTTCATTAGCTACAGAATGAGAAAAATTATGTAGTTGTAGAAATGTTTCAATTATATTTCACAAAGAAATAATAGATTCTAAAACATGGATGATCAATACCTTTTGGATGCTTGAGTATGTCTATGATGACCTTGTTTAGTCTAAAACTGCAACAAAATGGTCATAGAAAGGGTAAAGGATAGGAAAAATGATTGTAAAAAAAAGAACAATTTCGGACTTCAACATTCCCCCACACCAAAGGTTTTGCATGTCCTCGTGTGTCAAAAATTCAAAATTGGTTCCTTCTTTCCTTTAGTATATTATCTCATAAGCTTGTGCAAGCACATCCACACTAATGCTCTTCTTTCCCTTTTTGATACCAGAGACTGCCCTTGGTTTCTTCATTAAGACTTTTCTTTGTAACCCTTTGATTCTGTTTTTGAGGAATTTATTATTTGTCGTGAGTTTCTTGTTCTTCTTGTACCAATGGCATAGATGCAAAATTATATTGTCATTATGAGTCCTTAATATTTCATTTTGTATCTTTGTTGCTTCTTGTTCATGTTTGAGATGTTTATTGAGAACTTCCAATTCATATATATATTGCTTCAAAACATCCTCAATTTTATATTATTTTTTAGGAATATGATATGACATAAGGGGTTTCTTTCATTTAATGTATCTTCTTGATTCTCAGAAGGGAAATTTACCTTTTGTTGTGCTTCTTGCTCTAAGGACTCCATGTAATCATATATTTCTTGATGTACTAGATCAATATCTGGCGTATTTCTTGTCAGACTATGTGTTTGAGGTGGTGTCCTGTAATTTTATTCTCCAAAATAAACAATTTATAGAGACTGCATATTTGAGAGTTTATATATTCTCTTCCTTCTTCTTAATTTTACCCCTAATCCTTCAATGTTCTGGATGCTTTTCCTTTTTCTTTTTTTTTCTTGTTTCTTATTTTCTCGTTCTTCATTTTTTTCTTCAACTAGTTTGGTACTTGAGCTCACTTTCTTTCTTCTAACATTTTCTTTTTCATTTTTATGTTTTCCAAAAACTAAGAAAGATGAGTGTCATCTTCAAGTGGGTCTTTTGATGATTCTATTTCATTATGACCTAAACCCTCCTCTTCATTTTCATCTTCAGGGTTAGGGTTTGAGAGTGACTTGCGTCGACTTCTTATAACCTTTTTACTTGTTTCCTCTTCCTGGGCTTCTACAAAGTGATTGTGAACTAGAAAATCCTGCAAATTATCTCCTTTGGCTTCTACATGTGCTTCTATGAGGATTTTAACGATTCCATGATGATAGAGGGCACTATCAAGGGTTTTTTATTCTCGTTGCACACTAGAGGTCATCTTCTTAAGACTATTGTGTAAGAAATATGCAAATTTATTTCAGTCCCATCAATAAAATGCATTAGAAGTTGAGCATGTTAAAAGAACATGGTTTTGAACCTTCCTTCACAGGTTAAAAATTTATGAATAACTAACAGTAAATTCCTCCATATTCCTTTCAACGATGTGACTGGAATTCCCTTTTTAAAGATAGAAATATACATACTTGGATCTCTGAGGAAGTTTACCCATTCCTTGATCTAGGTGGATCTTCAGATACAATGGCATGGAAAAACTCAAAATTCAAAGTGCCAGAAAAGCAAGTATCCTGACATCAGATCGAAGTGCTCGTTGCTCTGATTCCAATGGTGTGAACGACACTCCAATCCAAGTTTGGATGATGAAGTTGTGGCAGAAAGAAGGTTGCCTTGTTCCTTTGTAAAATGAGGTTTTTCCCTAAAAATGGCTTTAAGCCTTTAAAAGGCAAAATCGCAATTAGAGGGTCCAAAGGAGCGAACTTAAGGAGGCACAGCGGAATCCCCGATTAGTGATCTCCGATCAATCGGAGTCGGGGGCCTACTATGTGCGATAGTGACTACCAATATCGGTGTCGATGATTGGCGTCGGCCGATCCTAAAAGCAGGACCCCTAGGTTAATGCCGATGTGACAAGGCCAATGCAATACACCAATATCAGCGATCGGTGGATTGACGTATCGGTGATCGACCATCCCCCTATACACAGGGCCTTTGACATCAGCAATTTGCGATTTGTGATTAGTGCGGACCTGACAGGAAAATAGGGCCGATTTGATATATTTGAAGTCCAGTTAAAAGGGCCTTTTGGTCGGATTTTCTTATGTTTCCATGTATTATCAGTTCAAATAAAAAAAGGTCCTTTTAAAGGGGTTTTTTGCCCGCTAATCCTTTCAAGGAAACGACTTCCATTATAAACAAACAACCTCCGATCCAAGCACGCCAGTAACCAAAAGAGACATTATAAAAGCCCAATGATTGGAAAAGTACGGGGGAGAGGATTTTCAGCACACAGTTCGAGGTAGCAACTTGTAGGAGGGTCGATTGATCATTTTGTCTAAACTGAGCGAATTTTATATGGTTTCTACCCCTCTCAACGCCACAGACGCATTGGTGTTGTCCATTTCTCCATCTGAGGTCTCCATTTCACAACAATTTTTCAGAATGGAGGTATAAGCCTCTTTTTTTTATGTAACTGGTGATAGTAATTCTCTTCTTTTCATGCCATTTAATGAATGAAGGCCTCCCCATTGATCGAGCAGGGCCCGGAGACATAGTCCGAGTTGGACGAACTCTGTTATCAAGTCTTGTTGTCTTCTTTTCGTGCCTTTATGTGTTTTCTTCTTCTTTTCTTGTGTGCACATTAAATTCCTGTGTTAAGCTGCAATTTCTATGTGTGATTCTTTTCACACATCTATAAGCAAAAGATTCCTATATCAAGTGGTATCAGAGCAGGTCTTTTTAGATGTGAATTGCATGTTTGTATGCTAACAAGAGACGGGCTCTGAAGAGGTGAAGGGGAATTAGAGCCTTTTGATCCTGAAGCGGGGCGTGCACATCGAAGGAGAAACGTGGCAGAAGATGAAGCTCATCTTGAAGAGGAGTGCAATTTCCACAAGACCTTCTATTCAATGGCAGAGAATATCAGTCAGTTGGTTTTAAGGCTAGAGAAAGTAGAGGAGATAAACCCAGAAGAAAAAGGTTCAGCACATGGGAATGGTGGAGAAGAACCTCCTTCTTCTCCTTCCACGAGTGAAGCTTCTCCTTCCTCTCAGCACCATAATCGTAGAAATTCAAAGGATGCATCTAAGAAACCTTTCTTTAAATTAGATGTTAAATTTGATCTTCCCATGTTTAATGGTGAAAGTAATGCAAATAAGCTTAATAATTGGATCAGGCAGATTGAGGTCTACTGCAGGATTCAACAGATCGTGAAGGATGAGGCAAAGATTCAGCTGGCCTCTCTACGGCTGAGCAGCACCACTCTCATTTGGCGGGAGAGAAAATTGCAGTGCAGTAAGAATGTGGGTAACCTCTTTTCCTCATGGATTGATTTTGTTTATGCGTTAAAGGAACAGTTTTATCCCTTAGGATACAAGCAAAAAGCATTAATGAATTGGCAATATTTAAGACAAGGCAAAGGTCAGGATGTTTAGAGTTTTACAGAGGAGTTTAGAAAGCAAGCACTTAATCTGGGTATTTCACTTGATACACCTGAAGTTGTAACTAAGTATATTGGATCATTGCATAGCTATATTAGGCATTCATTGTTGTTGTTTGAACCAACCACTATTGACTCAGCCAGCTTGAAGGCTATTCATATTGAGAATAGGGGTAAAAATGAAAGAGATGATCATTCCAGAAAACCACCGTTCAAACCTCCCAATGGCAAATCTAAGCGAAATGGAAAGGAAAGGAGAAGAAGATGGCAACAACCAAACAAGGAGAAAGGTCGTATTACAATCACTGCAAAAAGGAAGGCCACGATGACGATCACTGTTGGAAACAACACCCAGAAAAGCGTCCAAATAAGTATGGAGGAAAAGGAAAGCAGAAGATAGTGACAACTGCATAGTAAAACCTTGGATCAGATTACGGAGATGAAGTGTTAATCACAGCCGCAGGAACAAAAGGTACTCTTACACCTCATGTTAATTCTAAACTGCATGAAGGCAGTAACTCTGTAAATGAGTCCCTTCCTAATGATCGAAAGAGAATTTAACTATTTCATATCAGATTTGTTGTAAATCATACTAAAGTTGAAACTCTATTTGATACTGGATCCCAAGCAAACTTAATTGTAGAATCCCTGGTAAAGAAACTCGGCTTAGAAACAAAACCACACTCGAAACGTTACCCGCTTGGATGGATACATGATAAAGCAAAACTGAATGTAACCAAGCAGTGTAAAGTCAAATTTGTGATCGCTTCTAAGCTAGTGGACGAAGTAGAACTGGATGTAATACCATTGGATATCTGTGGCATGGTGTTAGGGAGTCCATATCTGTATGATAGAAAGGCAGTCTTTTTCCGTCATGAAAACAAATACCAAATCACAAAATATGGGGTAGAATATATATTAAGGGTTCATCAAAATAAAATCAATGCCAACCTTGTAAGCGCTAGACAAATGAAAAGGCTGGTGAATTCCAGTAAGGGTTGCATGCTTATGGTTGTAAGGGAAAAAGAGACAGAATTAGCTGACGCTTTCCAGGGTTATGATCAGGAACATAAACATGAACTATAAGAATTAATGTCTAATTATGATGAGTTGTTTCAGGAACCGAAGGGATTACCTCTGAATAGGGAAATCCAACATGAAATTCATTTGCAGCATGACGCTCCTTTACCAAATATTGGCATGTATAGGATGTCGACCATTGAGATGGAGGAAATCAAGAAACAGGTGCAGGAATTGCTGGACCAAGGGCTCATCAGGCTGAGCACTTCTCTGTATGGCTCACCGATTGTCTTAGTCCAAAAGAAATACGTCACATGGAGGATGTATGTGGATTACCGCGCTATAAACAATATCGCGATGCCCTCTTCCATGCATTGAAGACTTATTAGATCAGTTAAAGAATGTTGTTTATCTCACAAAATTGGATTTGTGTAGTGGTTATCACCAGGTCCAAATTGCAGAGAAAGACGTGTGGAAAACCGCCTTCAAGACCAAGTAGGGGCTGTTCGAATGGATGGTGATGCCATTCGGACTTTGCAATGCTCCAACCACTTTTATGAGGGTCATGAATGATTTTTTTCAGCCTTTCATTGATGAATTTGTTCTTGTATATTTAGATGATATACTTGTCTTTAGTAAGAATAGGGTTGAACATGTGTGTCATGTAAATAAACTGCTTGATGTATTGAAAAAAGAAAAACTCTTTGTAAAATTGTCAAAGTGTGAGTTCTAGAAAACCTCTTTGGGTTACCTAGGCCATATTGTTGGTCATGGTCAGTTAAAAATTGATCCTTCTAAAGTTGAAGCAATTTCAAATTGACCTAAGCCTACTAGTGTAACCGAGATCCGTAGCTTTTTAGGTGCAGTCCAGTATTGGAGGAGATTTATTGCTAATTTCTTTGTTATTGTAGCACCTCTGCACACATTGACAAGTGTGAAACAGGTCTTCCAATGGGGAGGAAGACAACAAAAATCATTCAAAACATTGAAGGAAAAGATCAGCACCACGCCAGCCTTAGACTTACCCGATCTCCAACAGCCATTCGAGATCAAAACCGATGCGAGCGGTTATGCCATGGGAGCTGTACTAATGTAGCAAAAGAAGTCGATTTGTTACCATTCTGAGAAGTTTTCTCAAGTTGTAATAAACTATCCCAACCTTGGTGTAGAGTGTGAAAAAGTGGAAACACTACGTGATCAGCAAGGAGACCATCATCCATACGGATCATCAGCCCTTGCAGTACCTTCAGTCACAAACCAAGTTGCAACAATCTCGTCATTTCAGGTGTATGGGTTTTCTTCAACAGTTACATCTGGTAATAAAGTATAAGAAGAGAACTAGCAATAAAGTCGCTGATATGCTATCTTGCCCTCCTATTTCTGCTTATGTTATTTTACATAATGCTTCGTTGTCTTTTGAGAGTTATGCTGAACAATATGCTAACGATGATGACTTTAAGGAGATTTATAAAAAACTAACCCATGGTTCACAGGTGGACAACTATCACTTGCAGGGGAAACTATTGTATCACCTTGGTAAATTGTGTATTCCCACAGGGGAAAGAGTACATGTAATTCGAGAGGTCCACACCTCTCTTGTGTCTAGACACTTTGGTGTCGAAAACACTTTATGTCATGTACAAAGATTTTGTTTTTGGCCTCATATGAAAAACATTGTGACTTGCTATGTAAAGGGTTGTGTGATGTGTTATGTTTCAAAGCCCTCTAATAGAAAACTCAGGCTCTACACACCACTCCCTATTCTGAGTCACGACTATTTGTATGTCGTCGTTGACCGTTTTAGCAAGATGTGTATTCTTATGCCTTGTAAAAGCAGATCATTGCAGAGCAGACTGCTTCTCTTTTCTTTCAACATGTTTGGGTCCATTTTGGATTACCCACATCGATTGTGTTAGATCAGGACTCTCACTTTCTTGGAGAGTTTTGGACAAGCTTGTGGAGGATGATGGACACCAAATTGAAAAGACGCACGGCATTTCATCCGCAAACTAACGAACAGACAAAGGTTGTCAACTGTACCGTGGTACATTTGTTACGAGGTTATTGTGGGAAACATCCCAAGTTGTGGGATGAGCATATCCCATATGTACAACATTCCCACAACCGAGCAGTGCATTCATCTATGCAGCGTTCACCATTTGAGACTTTTTTTGGTTACCTGCCAAAGGACCCTTTTGATATGGTATTTGGAAGGGAAGATGGCTCCAGTGGATGTAATGATAGGGACAAAGCTCACCAGTTCATTCAACGAATCCAATTGATTCACCAAGCAGTACAAGAGCAGTTGGAGAAAAGTCAAGCCCGTTACAAGGCTCGACATGACAAACATCGAGTCAACCACCAATTCCAAGTGGGTGACAGAGTGTGGTTCCACATCAGCAAGGACAGGATGAAGGGAGAAGGGAAGAAGTTGCGACCCATCCGGTATGGTCCATTCACCATTTTGGAGAAGATTGGAAATAATGCATTTCGTCTTGATTTGCCGATATATATGCATATGTACTCAGTAGTGAATGTGGAGAACTTAAAGTTGTATGAACCACCATAGATCATGGACACCGATGAGGTGGGCACAGTTCCTATAATTGATGATTTTGCACCAGAATATCTCGATGAGTTACCTAAGGACATCATCCTTGATAGAAGAACCAGGACTTCATGACGAGGAGATGTGGAATACCTTCGAGTTGGTTTCAAGGGAATGCACCCTAGTAAGGCAAAATGGTTGGAGAAGGAAAGGGTGAGGGAACAATTCCCTCACTTTCCAATTGACTAATGAAATCTTTTGGCGGTCCAAAAGCTCCTCAATGGGGAGGATTGATCCAGGTGGATCTTAAGATACAATGGCATGGAAAAAATCAAAATTTGAAGTGGTAGAAAAGCAAGTATCCTGACATCAGATCAAAGTGTTCTTCGCCTTGATTCCAACGGTGTAAACGTCACTCCAATCCAAGTCCGGATGATGAAGTTGTGGCATAAAGAAGGTTTCCTTGTTCCTTTGTAAAATAAGGCTTTTTCCCTAAAAATGGCTTTAAGCCTTTAAACGGCAAAACCGCAATCGGAGGGTCCAAAGGAGCGAACTTAAGGAGGTGCAGCGGAATCCTTGATCAGTGATCTGCGATCAATCAGAGTTGAGGGCCTGCTATATGCGATAGCGACTACCGATATCAGCGTCGGTTGATGTCAAAGGTAGGACCCTTGGGCCGATGCCGATGCGACAAGGCCGATGTGATACGCCGATATCTGCGATCGACAGATCGACGTATCAGTGATCGGCCATCCCCTGATACATAGGGCCTTTGACATCAGCAATTTGTGATTTGTGATCAACAGGGAATTGACAGGCAAATAGGGTCAATTTGATATATTTGAAGTCTGATTAAAAGGGCTTTTTGGTCGGATTTTCTTATATTTCCATGTATTATCGGTTCAAACGGAAAAAGGCCATTTTAAAGGGGTTTGTCGCCCGCCGATCCTTTCAAGGAAATGGCTTACATTATAACCAAAAACCTCCAATCCAAGAGCGCTTGTAACCAAAAGAGACATTATAAAAGCCCAATGATTGGAAAAGTACGGGGGAGAGGATTTTCAGCACACAATTCGAGGCAACAACTTGTAGGAGGATCGATTGATCATTTTGTCTGAACTGGGCGAATTTTATATGCTTTCTGCCCCTCTCAATGCCACGGACGCATTGGTGTTGTCCATTTCTCCATCTGAGGTCTCCATTTCACAGCCATTTTTCAGAATGGAGGTATAAGCCTCTTTTTTTAATGTAACTGGTGATTGTAATTCTCTTCTTTTCATGCCATTTAATGAATGACGGCCTCCCCATTGATCGAGCAGGGCCCGGAGACATAGTCCGAGTTGGACGAACTCTGTTATCAAGTCTTGTTGTCTTCTTTTCATGCCTTTATGTGTTTTCTTCTTCTTTTCTTGTGTGCACATTAAATTCTTGTGTTAAGTTGCAATTTCTACGTGTGATTCTGTTCATACATCTATAAGCAAAATATTCTTGGATCATTCCTTCTCTTTTATTTTCTTGTTCTTAAACCAACTCTCTCCATTTTTAGGTAATTTTGTAGCTTCTACCATTATAGTCTATGTCAGGATAAGTTTGATGTCACCAATTTCTACCTCTACCCTATCAAAAACTCAAGCAAAAGATTTGCTCACCTCTATCTTTTGCCCATCAAATTTTTCAAAGAACCTGAGCCAACCCACTTGTTGAAACTATTCTCTGACTCATGGATATGCCTGAAGGAACTTACCTCCATTAGGTTATGATCGGAAAATGATACCGATGGTGGAGATAAGTCTTAGTCTTGAACTGTTTCTTTCTTGACAAAGGTGATGGAGGGTTGACATGAGGAAAGGTAGGTAGATTGGATGGCGAGGGGTATGAAATGGAGTTTGGATGATAATGGAATAAGGTGCTTGCGGGATGTTTAACTCAATAGGACTAAATCATTTCTCATCATTCCCATGATTTTTAGATCTGATTTCATAGGATTGATAAGCTTCATGCAATTTCAAACGGATTTGATGTGACAGGTTGAGCGATAATGATGGAGTAGGGATATAACGGTTATGACAGTGGGATATAATGTTAAGCAGTATGTCAGGACCTTTATTTTCTCAAGCCTTGTAAATGGAATCATCCAATGAATTAAAATTCTAATGCCCGTAAATGAAAATAATTTAACATTCTACATACCTTATTAAGATATTATTTTGCCGTAGGTTCTCTAAATGTAGACTGTTAGACTTGTTCTGGCTGTAGAATTTGGAATCAGTTGCGGTATTCAATATTAGTTGCAGAATGACACCGATTTCATTGTTGTTTATTCTTTGATATTTGATGCTTGATAAGAGGAGAATTCCTTATTGTTGTTGCTTCCTTTAGTGAAAATTGAAGAAGGATGGTCTTCAAAAGTGTTGCCTTACAACCTGTAGAATTATTAGAGAAAATACGGATAAAAAGAAATGGAAAAAAGATAAGGGAGTTATGAAAATCTAAGCCCCTAAGAACTCTTGGTTTTCAGTTAAGATTTTATGTATAATCATGCCAACATTGTTGGTTTTCATGCTTATACTTTTATTATTTTATTTTTTTCTGAGTAAAGTCTATTCTATTGATATTAAAAAACAAAAAGGTATTTACAGAGAGGATTTAACCTCTGAGAGAGCCTTGGACATCTCTCTGTCAAGAAAACATTACTGAACTGACTGTGCCTTCTGCTCTTACAGCTTATAAACATAACTTGTGGGCCTAGAGCAGAACTAAAAAAAGCTAAAATCCAGATTACAAAGTAACAGCATGATAATAACTAGGCTTTTAGCCAAAAATCTCAAAAATTCTTGCCTCCGGTTAGCCGCTAGCTGGATATCGCCTTGCCCAACGACGTAGTACTGAATCAAAATAACTGGAAAACCAAAATGCAGAGTAACTGGAAAACCAAAATGCTGACATTTACTTGAGTTCATCAGGGCCCTGATCCTTCTCCTCGTCCGAAGCACGCTCCCAAGTGACCATCACTCCATCTTCGACATCTGTTGGCTTTACTCCTGGGGGGAGCCTGAGATGCAGAATATTGGGGTAGGTGTTATCTGGCCACTGTTTCATCTTACCTGACTGAGCCGAGACCTGCGGAATTCTGGCTATACCTTGAGACTCCCCTTCCATCACCTCTGCAGGAGGATTAATACTGTGTTCCTCCAGCTGACTCTGTACCGAATTGACCATGGGAGAGAGAGACTGGTCCTTTGAATCTGACTCTATGCTGATGAGATCCTCCTCCTGCGACGAATTGACCAGAGGAGTGGGAGAGTGTTCCTTCGATGATGTCTCCGGGCTGACTTGTTCCTCCTCCTCTTCTGAGAAGATGACAGTAACCATAGCGGTGACAAGCGGTTTGTTCAACCGGCTTTTGAAACAGAATTTGGCTGTCTGCACTTAGTTGTTTATCGAAGAGCCAGATTCTTCAGAGGCTTGGGAGGGTGGATAGGCTATGGCGAGCGGAGAAATGCGATGAGGAGAAGGACTACCTCGTCCTCCCGACCCTCCCCTAAGACCCGAATTGCGTCCTCTCCTGGGAGTTGCTCTGAGGCGAGGAGCCATGTGCACTAGGTTCTGCCTGATATACCCACTCAAATACAGAGAATGAAGGAGCAAAGGCAGAAAATTGGCAATATGCCAGACCGAGGGTCAGCCAGAGGAAAAAAAGATCCCAGTTTTAAGCCCACCAGCAACCGAATTCGCCACCCATTTGTGCTTGTTTACCTCGATAGGAAGCCCATCCCTCACCCAGGCCACTGCAGCAGGATTACCAACCCAGGAGGGACTGCTATCGGATTTAAGACGCCAAACGACAATTGTGGAAACAAAGAGGGAGTGCGTTGCGCTTACCTTCAGCAACCGAGAGCGAGGCCAGGGTGGCTTATCCTGAGGGCGCTGCAGCTTGCCTCGCGAGCAAAACCACCATGAATCTCCCCTGCTACTGACCTTGAGCCTATTCCAACCACTCGCTGTGTCTTCCTCTGTGAATATGCTCGCATCTGATCGCCATAAAAGCACCAAAGTGACCGCCATCATTCTCTGGCTTGTCAAGCCAACATCCTCCGTCTGCGTACTTGGGGAGTGCAGCGACATTAAATTGCAGTGAATGCCTTTCACCTCACCTTGGATGTGAGCCTGAGACTCGTCCTCTGCCACCTGCCAGCTACTGTCTGCGCGTGGCTCCATCTCAGAGATCATTAAAGGCTAATGAATTCACCCACATCCGGGTGCTTATACTTTTATTATTATTATTATTATTATTATTATTATTATTTTAATATTATTATTACTATATATCTTCTTCTCCTTCTTCTTCTTATTTTTTATTATTATTATTATTTTGATAAGAAAAATTACAATGGAGTTGGAGAATGGGGAGAAAAATCTCCCTTCTTAACCAACTTGATTTCGGAATTTTCTTACAAACATTTGACAAACTCTTCCGTTGTTAGTGGTTTATGATATAATCTTAGTCTATGACAATTAACAAGGAAAATAACTTGTCCATCATCAATAGTTTTGATCTTGACTGCTCCATTATCAAAATTAATACATATCTCATAAGGACCAAGCCAATGAGTTTGAAATTTCCCTTGAAAATGTTTGAATTTGGAATAAAAAGGAAGAGCTTGGTCACCTAGCTTGAAATTTTTAGCGTTGATAAATTTGTCATGCCCTCTTGATCTTTGTTGTTGAACTATGCCAGTTCTTTGGATAACACCTTTTCGAATCTCATCTAACTCATTCAGTTGTGCTAGTCTTGTTTCTAAGCTTCAAATAGATCAAGGCCCAATTTAGTTGTTGTCCTAAAGGTCTCCATTTAGAACTCATTTAGAAGCAAAAATTGCTTCCAATAGACAAGCTCATAGGGAGTATGTCTACTTGTGTTTCTCCATGTGGTTTGATGTGCTCATAGTGCCTCTGGAAAATTTTCTACCCAATCTCTCCTATGCATATACGCAATTTTGGTTAGAATTGCTTCAAGTACCTTATTGGTGGACTCCACTTGTCCATTGGCGTGTGGATGATATGGAGTAGACTTTTCATGCTTGATCTTATATTGTTCCATGATCTTTTGCACCAACTTAGATGTGAATTGAGTACCTTGATTTCTTACAATTTCTACCCATTTTGTAACATAATATGTACAAACAAGTATATACCTTTTCTGTTTAGTTGGAGGATTTATTGGTCCAACAAAATCTAGAGCCCATTTTTCAAAGGGCTCTACAAGTACTTGTGGTTGTAGAGGAATTTCATCAAATGGAATAGGCTTCCCCATTCTTTGACAATTATCACATCTTTTGACATACTCCTTGGCATCCTTAAAAAGAGAAGGCCAATAATATCCCAAAATAAGGATTTTGTAAGTAATTCTTTTGTCAGCAAAGTGTCCTCCACATGGCTCATCATGACAATCTTTCAAGATTTCTAGTACTTCATCTTCTCGAACACATTTGAATTATCAAATTAGGTTCAGTTTTATATAATTCTCCATCTATCCAAGAATAAGGTGCATTGGTTTTGATGACTTTTTGTTTTTTCCTAACTGATAGTTGTGGGGGTAAAATTCATGTAGCTAAATAATTATCAAAATATGCAAACCAAGGTGTTTTAGTAGATACTGCAAAATATATTCATCGAGAAAATTATCCTTTACTAGAACATCATCGTTATTATTTTGCATTCTAGAAAGAAAATCAACAACTATGTTTTCTTTTCCCATACTATCCAGAATAGTAATGTTGAACTATTGCAATAATAACAACCATCTTGTAATTCTACCATTAGTAATTGGTTTGTTCATTAGATATATAATGGCAAATTAGTCTCTATGAATGAAAGTTTCATAACCATTGATATAATGATGAAACTTATTGATGGCATGCACAACAACGAAAAACTCATTTTCTGTTACAATGTAACTTAACTATGTTGGAGTCAAATTCTTGCTTGTGTAATAAATAGAATGAGGAGTTATACCTTTTTGTCCTAACACAACTTCTAAAGTTGTATCTCAAGCATCAATAGAAATGTGAAAAGGAAGAGACCAATTAGGTCCTCTTAAAATTGGTGCTTCGGTGATTTTCCGCTTCAATGTTTCAAATGCTTTTGGGGAGTCAAAATTCCAAACAAATTCATGATACTTTGTAAGAAGTTTGAAAAGTGGAGAGGCTATTTTTGTGAAATTTTCTATGAATATTCTATAATAACCAGTGAACCCAAGAAAACTTCTAACATCTCTTTGAAAAACAAGAATTGAAATTTTAGAAATTACTTCTACTTTAGATGTATCCACTTTAATTCCATTAATTGAAGTATGGTGGCCTATAACAATCCCTTCATTGAACATCATAAAACACTTCTCATGGATTAATGAAAGGTTTGCTTCTTTACATCTAATAAGAATTTTTTTCAAATTTTCAAGAGCTTCTTCAAAAGCGTTTCCATAAATTGTAAAGTCATCCCTATAAACTTCCACACAATCATGAATTAGATTAGAAAAGATACCTAAATCTTCTCTCTGAAATGTTGCAGGTGCATTTCATAATCCAAAGGGAAGTACCCTATAGGCATATGTTCCCCATGGACATGTAAAAGTAAATTTATCTTGATCTTCTAGTGCTAGTTGGATTTGGTTATATCCAATAAAACCATAAAGAAATGAAAAATATTTCTTCCCTGCCAAGGTATATAATACTTGATCTATAAAAGGTAGTGGAAAATGATATTTCAAAGTAGCTTTGTTCAATTCCATATAATCAATACACACTCTCCATTTTCCATTTTCATTTGGAACAATTACCAAAGGTGATATCGAATAGATGAAATTCACATCAAGTAACTTTTGTAATTCTTCCTTAACAAATTCTATCAAATTAGGATTCATCCTTCTCTTAGGTTGTCTAACTAGTTTGGCATTCTCCTGTATATAAATATGATTAATACAAGTTTTAGGATCAATCCCTTTCATATCAATATACTCCCATGGATAAACAGAGGAATGTTTTTGCAACATCTTTATCAATTTCTTCTTTTGAAATTCTTCCAAGTTATTATTAATATTTAATGTTTTTCCTGGAGATATTTCTATTTGAGAATTGCCAAACTTTTCCATAGAATGTAGAGCCATTTAGTGGGATGATAGATATTCAATGTTGCATTGTTCTTGAAAACTTTGATCTTGCTCATAGTATGAAGAAAAATCATTATTATCCATTAAATTTATCAATTGATCTTCTTCATCTATTTGCGAAAGAATAAACATTGGTTGAATATCATCAAAGTCTTCATTATCATCTTCTATCCAAATTTCACTTTCTACTTCTTCTTTTTTTAGATGGATACAATGTGAATTTCTTAGTGGAGTTTCCATCAGAAATATACATATCACTAGATCTACAACTTTTGAATGCATCAACTGTAGCTAGCCAATGTCTAACAAGGATCAATGGATGGCCTCCTAATATATTTTTGGGAGTTAAAATCATGAAACCAACAAGATATTCCTAAGAATATAAAGAAAGAGACACCTCTTTTAATATACCATCTAGTTTGATAACATATCTATTTGCTAATTGCAGTAATGTAGGAGTATATTGAAGATTAGAAAGTTTTAATTGATCCATAGTTTGTTTACTCATGATATTGATGCCTGCTCCTAAATCAATCAAAGTGTCTGGAATCTCGATACCATTGATGTGAATTTTTACAATAGGGCTACCCGGATCTAGACATTTTTGAACAATTGGTTTCCCCATCATAATAGCAACAAATTTTTCCTACCAGTTGGATTTTCATGACATCTTTTCTTTTTCTTCTTGGTTTTCTAACACATAACTTCTTAATATATTTTGCAAATACTAGTATTTTCTTTATATCTTTACGCAAAGGAATTTTGATGCAAACATTATTAAGTTCATCTAGCATATCATAATATGGTAAAACAATTTTCCTTTCTATTCCTTTATCAATTTTGAGCCTTTCAAGAAAAGGTGGATCTTGTAGGGAACTAAATGTTGTTCTAATAGAGAAATTGTAAGAGTTATATTTGCTCATCTTTCAATTGTATAGGAACATATTCCTTTGGAGGAGTCTTTTCTTGATCAAGATTTGTATCCTTTTCATGAACTTCATCCTCTTTAGATTTTTGGATGGCAACTGTTGGTGACCTCTTTTGTAAAACCCTACCAAATCTTAATTGAACATCATTTATACCTAATGGGGTTATCATACAACCTTGAAAATTTTGACCTTCAATATTACAGATAGCTTGTTGATTTTTATTATTTGGATTTGGGAGTGGTTGAGCAGGTAGTTGATTGGATTTTTGAGGGAATGGTGTGGATGGTAATGAAAGTTGTTGATTTGGTGGGTTTGGTTGAGGAGGATAATATTTTGGTAGAAAAGAAGAACAAGATTATTGGAATTGAGGATTTCTACCATAAGGATTTTTCCAACCTTGTGCCCAAGATGGATTTGAGGTTATGGGGGCCAAGGTTGCCAAGGCATAGGTGAAATCCAGTTATTATGTGGTTGTGCATATGATTGATATTGAGTATTGAAACCTTAAGTCATATTTGGTTATTGATTTTTCCATGGTCTTTTATCAACAAAATAGAGTGATTCAGCCTAGCTTATTCTACTCTGATTTGAAAAATAACTTTAAGACCAGGTATTGAGGGGCATTCCCTTGTATCATGATTTTCATCACATATGACAAAAAATTCTATACTATCAAGAGGACATTCTCTCAAGGCATGTTTCTTCCTACATATGGGACAGAAAATAGATAATGCAACATTCTCAACTTTTTGCTTGTTTTGTATCTTGAGAGTATCTAGTTGCTCACTAAGATTCCCAAGAATATTTGTTTTGAAGTTATCATGCAAATTACCTATTTCAGGTCTAATTATTGTTCCAGTTGCAGATTTACTAATCCTTTACATGACATGATTTCTTGGATTTTTACTAGTTCTAGCCTTGCCTTTTAATAATATGTTCACACAAATCACATATTTCACCAAATGAAATTTGAGAAACATATCCTTTGTCCATTAAGTTGATAAGATCAATCCACTCATCTCTTATAGATTTTAACAAAAGAGATTTTAATTTCTCATCATCTAATTCATGCATCCTAGCTCTTTTAACATTATAGGCAAAACTTTCAACTAGGCCTTCAAGACTTTCATCCTCTTTTTGCATCATCTTAAAGACTTCATCCTTAAGGTTATAGGGCATGCAATCTCATATTTTTCTAAGAACACTCTTTTCATTTATTCCCATGTTGTAATAGTATGTGTTCCTAGTCCCATGAACCATTTAAGTGCTCCATCCTTAAGAGTGGCTGGAAATAATTTCAATTTTTTAGTATCAAGTAAGTAGTCATAAGACTCACATAAGACTTCAAACTCAAAAAGAAATGTCTCTAGATCCTTAGTTCTTATGCAATGGAAATTAGGGAGAATAGAAGGTGAGATATTTTTCATTGTGGTTGTGGTATCTTCATCAAAGAAGGGAAATCCATAGGGATTTGGTTCTCCCCTACCTCCTATACCACCTCATCCTCCACCTCCTCCTTTTCCTCTTCCACCTCCAGTCCTAGGTTCACCATCTACATTGTGTACTTTTCCTTCCCCTTCCAAGATCTAATATAAGGTTTAATGATAAGATTATCTAGCTCTTCTTATGGTTCTTCTACTAATAGTATATAGGAATAAACTTCCTCTTCTTCACTAGTTACCTACAGTTCTTATCCTAAGAGTTGTTCTCTTGTAGAAGACAGAAATATTACTCGTTTTGTTGGGGATGTAGGTTCTTAAACTACAACTTTAGTAGAAGAAGTTGGTGAATCTCTAGGTTGGATTTCAGACCTATTCACCTCACGGAGTCTATTTCTACTTGATATGGATAGAATGTGAGTGCCAGTGGATGGTGTGGCACTACGAGGTCTAGCGGGAGTGAGTGGTGATGTTGGAATTCTACTTACAAATCTACCCCTAGAATCTCTTTCTCTATGCCTAATTTTTTTTCTTTAATTATGCATCTATAAAATTGAATGCAACTAAAATGATATTCAAACCAAGAATGGAATCCTCTATACACTTCCCCTACAATGGTGCCAAAATGTTGGGTAATTGAATTGATGTTAAATTACTTCATTAATTGTCAAGCAAGGTTTGTGTACTTATGAAGTGCATGTGCACAATATATGTTAGGAATTCTATTTTGGGACGAAACTAATTGAAATATGGATGAATGTTAGATTAGATCAAAGAGTTACCATGCACATGTTCTTTCCATTAAAGCTTCTTCAAAACAAATTGAAATCCAAATGTTGAACTGAATTGAAATTTAATCTATGAATTGAAACCACCACTTATTCTAACTTGCAGAATGGAAATTCTATTTTATAATTGGCATAAAAGAAATTTTATTTCTATTTGCAGGAAAGAAATCTTAATATTATTTGTAGAAAGGAAATCTTATTACTACTTGCAGAAAATAAATTCTAATGTTATTTGCATAAAGGAAATGACTTGCAGAAAGAAAACAAATCAAACTGAATTTCTTCAACAAAACATTGCAGCTTTAACTGGTTACTAATGTGCGCAACTAAACTTTGAAATCCATCTATTAATCATCCATGAAATTGTTTGGAAAAATTTAACTGAGTTATGAAATAATTTTTTTGAATGAAATGTACTATGAAAAGTAAATCTTTTTGGTATTTTTATGAGCGCTCCATTGACAGAAACAACAAGAAATTAGACTAGAACATAAGAGAATGCATTGATAGAAAGAAACTATAATGAATCACAGTGTAAATAAAACTAATCTACTCTTACAACTCTCCATGGAGCCCTCCCGTTGAGCGTAGGTTTGTCACCAATTCGATTAACTACTTAACAATGAATTGATTTAAAACAAAGTATTATATTGATTGCAAAAGTCTTCAACAAATATTGCAGATAATTA
Organism: Pinus taeda; assembly: GCA_000404065.3. Taxonomy (NCBI): domain Eukaryota; kingdom Viridiplantae; phylum Streptophyta; class Pinopsida; order Pinales; family Pinaceae; genus Pinus; species Pinus taeda. The sequence continues at coordinate 59,706 of APFE031051523.1, read as the reverse complement.
ACAATAAAAACTACTATATTTTGGTCTCGTCTCAAGGCTTTTTATACACTTCTGATCAAAATTGATCTAAGATTCATATGTTGAGAAGCAACTTAACTAATATGACAACTAAGAAGAAATATTAATATCAAAGTCTATCTCCTCATGATTTGTTATGTAAAGAGAAAATATTGAGGGATTCTAATCTCTGAAGAATTTCCACACTTGCTTGATCTCACCACGAACTTCTGTCAAAATCTACCTATTCGTTGCAATGTCATAGCCAGAGTTGCCTTTTGGTTTGACTTCTAGATCTCTCGATCTCTGTTTTTTGCTAGACCATGAAGACAAGTGGACATTCATATGTGGAACAATTCCCATCTGTTGGTACCTCTCATTCATCCTCTGATGCATTGAAACATGTCAAACCATGGAGATAGTTGCAAAATTCTTCATTAGTTGCAGAATGAGAAAAAATTTGTAGTTGTCGAAATGTGTCAATTATATTTCACAAAGAAACAATAGATTCTAAAACATGGATGATTAATACCTTTTGGATGCTTAAGTATGTCTATGATGACCTTGTTTAGACTGAAATTGCAACAAAATGGTCATAGAAAGGGTAAAGGAGAGGAAAAAGGATCGTATTCCCTTTTAGGCCTGACCTTTCCCTCACCACTCCACTCCTCTATCTTAGACCCTCTTTCCTTTTTCTAACCCTCCTTTGCTACTCCCTGCTCACTTATAAATATCCTATGTCTCTCCTTACTCCCATGTCCTCTCTATTAGTTCTCCTGACCCCCACATGGTCAAGCATTGACTTGTTGGGCTTGATCATCGTGGCAAAAAGCGGCACCATGCCACCCCCCTTAATTTTTGTCCCCCATGTCTTTGGGGTAGTTGTGCACAGTTTTCAGCTAAGGTTGCCATGGAAAGATACAAGGATATCATCCTTGAAGTTATATGATGAGAAATATCTGATGTGGAGGAACAAGTTAAACAATCTCAGAGGTACATTCCTGACACACGCATGGACTAGAGAACCAAAGTTTGGATCCCAAAAACTGGGAACTCCACTAAAGCTAGAGCTTCTACTTATATTCAGACTATCAACCTATACTGGTACACATAAACTGTAATGGGGAGAGTCTTCACATACAGGGTAGACACTCAACAAGAAATAATCATTTGTATAGCTGAGCCAATGGAGAAAATGGATAGTATCAGTTGGAAAATCACGCTTCTAACCAAGACAATTACAAGCATGGATCCCTCCACGTCAAACATAGATAAAGAACCCCAGCTACTAGATCAGAAGAGCAACCCCATAACATGAAAGGCTACCTAGTATATGCTCCTGCCAACAATATAAGTTCTAAAAATGCAACAATATTTTTTAGTTCATGTAGTATTTTCTTTGTAGATATTTATACTTTTTTTGTCTTGTCAGTTCCTCAGATCATGAAAAATATAAACAATTTTAAAATTTTTATTTTATGCTACTGGTTTGGTTTCCCAGATGGAAAACCAATAGAGACAAACACTACTATAAGTTCATGTTTTTAGCAATAATATATAAATTCTTTGATTTTACAAAAAAATAAGAAGTAGTGGATAGAGTGAGAAGGTTGGAAGTCAAGTTCATAGTCATTTGTTGTGTATTGCTTGCCATGAATTTCATTGTTGTTGAATGCGACCCTAACAGGCAAGGGGGCACTATGGAGATACTTGAAACCTTAGATTTGCATGGAATTAAACAAAATTATATCATCATTGAATATGATTTCTAACATGAGTTCTCACAAAAAGAAAAAGGAATGGAAGCATCCTCTCAACCATTCCCCTCTAAACCCGCTTGTTGTAATATAGTGATTGTATGCATTAGTTACCAAGAGATCTATAGACCAAGAAAATAATAAGTAAATATATACACAAAACACATAGATAAATATAGAATGGAAAGAGAACAAAAGTAATAGTAGACAAGCGAAATCACCTTTGTATTAATCCATAATAATCACTTAGTACATTCTCATCAGATGAATTCTTATTTATATTACTCTTGGTAGCTACATTAGATTAACTATCTAAACAAACTCATTTAGATGACCTAACTAGTGGGCCAACTCGACTGAAAGGTTGATACAAGTTACATATATACTTATAAAGTCTAGTTGGCTATCTTGACTTGTGGGCCTAGACAACAAAGTTAACTAGCCCCTCTAGCATCTCCCCCACGATTGAGTTCCTTATTCATTTCGAATAAGGAGAGATTTATAAATTTTGCATATATACAAAATTGCGAGCAAAAGAACAAGAAGAAGAAGATGTTATTGATGAATGATGCTCATGGAGGTGATATTGTCATAGGGTCTAGCTCTTTTTCTGTGGGCACTCGTGTTGGTGTAGAAGTGATTGGATGATCAATTGTCTGAACCATTCGTATTTTTGTCCAAATATGAAAATGAACATATTTATGCATCATTTTAATGCATATTCTTTCTAGTTTTGTAAGTGACCAGTTGGGTCCTTCAACTTCCAATTGTGTTGTAGCTAAGTTACTAGGCTATGCTTGTGGAGCATATTCCCAAGTAGACGTTTGAGAATTACGGTGCTTTTGTCAAGGAGGTGAAAACTCTTGAGGTGCAAGTGACATCAATGTTTACCCAAATGTTCTCTTATAGATTATGGGGGCTAAAATTTGCAGATGGTGGTAAAATTTATTCCACTCTCTAACTACATAATGTACCTATGCTTCAAATGAATTCATCTCAGTAAGTCACTTAAGCTGCTACGAGAGTGGGCTATTCTAAAACGCATGAAGTCAAGGGTGATTTTCTTTTCTATGTCCTGCACTTGCTATTATATTCATCGTAGATGATCCAAAGTTTTGATCACCTTGACTTATGCTTTCTTCCCTTCTCTAATCCACTACCTTTCCCCTTACATTAATTTTCTCACCAAGATCTTTATATGCTCTATTTGTGTATCGAGTGCCACTACTGCTTCGCCATATGATATTGAGTTGTCTTTGTTTGTTAAGTATTTAACCAACATCTGTTATATTCTTAGTTGGCTACAAGTAAACGAAAAGTATGTAGCCTAGTCGATTAATATTATAATCATAGTGGTAGCTCGATCCTTTGTTGCTTCTAGTCATTGTTTGACTTTTTCGAATGAGGTAAATTCTTGTTGTAGAATAGATGAAGCTTCATTATCTTCGGATATTTTTCTTTGGCACTATAGTTACTATACTTATTCTTTCATTTGCACGTTAAGACCATCTAGTTGTTGTAGAAGATGTTGCATAGCTTCTAATGCCTAAATTTGTACCTTTTACTCTGCAATGTCTACACATTTGTTCCATATTGTCTCTTCCTCTCACTTCCTATCTAGATATTGGTCTATCATTTCCATTGGTCTTTTCCATCTTATAGAAATCTCTTATGAAATATCATAAAACAATTTTAAAATTTGACTATCGAGTACCTATTTTGGTCAAATGGCGTGGTAGGGATTGAAGTTAACTTCATTCGAGTAGCTGTGGTAAGATTTTTTTTTACTTATTAGATATTTTTCTCTTATAGAATAGTATTATCTTTCCTCTTAAGTGACTCTAACATCTTTTTCTCTTTTCCCCTTGTTTATTTTTGAACCAACTAGATAACATTATGTGATTGTTGTGGTTCTATTGGTTACGGCTCTATCTATTGTGGTTGGATCAATTATTATACTTGCTTAGGTTATTGTTGTCGTATTTCTACCTACAATTTTATTGGGATATGTTATTGATGTTGTTCTGACTATGATTGTTCCTACTTGGGTTCTTTATTGACTTATTCTTTTTAGGTGTTATCAATCAGAATATCTAACATAGTATGTTATGAGGAGGCTTAACCTTTGTTCTCTCGATTTGCCTCATCCTAGTTTTATTCTACTATATTTATTGCATTGGGAAGTGGTGAATACTGAGTTAGGTTGATATGTGTAGGCTTCAATTACTTGGTCTTTTCTTGCTTGTACTCCTTACTAGGATAGTTTTTCCAGTGTTCTCCTCCTATTTACTGATTTTTCAAAGGTTTTCTTAGCTGATAATTACTTCTAATGTTTTAATATTTTTTCATATTCTTATTCATTAATAAGAAAAATACATAGAAGACATCAACAATAGAAATATTGATGACAGTAGGATCATAAAGAGACAGCCAAACACATGAGACACAAAACTTTAGCCAGGGAAAAGCCACTTGGTTGAAAAACCTAACAACCTTTTCCTTATAAATTATTCAATTCAAGAAGAGATACAATATGGTTTTCCAGTAAAACACAAAGTAAAACTAACAACAACCACACCCAGGTCAAACCTAGTCAACTAAAGACAAATTAAACCTCTTGAAAGCTAGGCCTCTTGAAATTTCGGGATGTTGCCTCAAAAATTAGTCTACTGTTGCTTCAGAAATTAGGCATGCCCAGATTCTTGACTTGCCCTTTAAACTTGACCTACACTTATCTTTCTCCATCTTCGCTGGAACAATTATAATAAAAAATTCCTCCTAATTAATCAAATCTAATGGGTATATATAGTGATTGGATGAACCTGAAGTGGTGAGTCCGAAGGATAGGTTGACTTGATCTTTTTGGAGGGTTGACTTGACATTCTTGGAGCCAAAAATTCAAATTTAGAAATTAAAAAATCCCTCTTTTTGAAGCCAACATGAAGAACATTTATTGGAATTATTACATATATTTGAAGGGATAAAATATTGATTATGAAGACTAACCATAGCTACGAAATTCAACACTCCCTCTTAGCTAGGGAGGTATTCATAATGATTATCCAGATGTTCTCTTGTTGACAAATCTCTCTAAGGAAAAGTTAAAACAACATCAACATCATCTCATTACTATAATCATGGTCAACAACTTTGACCCAAGGTAAAATATACAACATCAACTAGGCCCCATAATCTTGGTTAGTATCTCTAACCCATGGTACATCATTAGCATCAACTAGTCGTCGTGATTCTGGTCGATGCCTCTGACCCATGGTATACAGACTATTCCTTGTTCAACATCATCCTAGTCAATCTCTTTGACCCATGGTTAAACCATAGGGACACAATCAATCCATTTGTGTAATCCTCATCCCAAATCCAAAGGCTTCATTTTAGACCATGATGCTAAATGTGCTCACTCAACCTATCTGGAGAGTAATCTTGAGCTCAATGTTGAAAGGCACCCACTTAACACATGGTTGAATAATTATGGGCCTCTAGGACCATTCTTCCTAATTTTGGTCAACATACTTGACCCAAGATGAATGACCGTTCTAAGGAAAAGGTTGAATGAGTTAGCTAGGTGGATGTGTCAATCCACTACTTGTGGAAAGCATCCTACATCAACATCATGCTCAACAAGTCATCACTTGGAGTGATTCACCAATTATCCAAATCGTCACTTGGACCCTGGTCAGCATCTATAACCTATGGTGAAACCCTGGGCTATTACCATTCGTGCATGCTAATTGATTGGTAACTCTTTTTCCTAATGTTAAAGACACTCACTCGCCCACTTGGGGAGAACTTTAGGCCTTGATGCTCTCTGGGCCATTCTCCCTGGCCACATTACATGGTCCTTGGTAAATACCTTTAACCTATCAATATCCTAATCTAGGGAGAATGTCTTCCCCTTGATGCTACAACATAAACACTCCCTCTAGCTGAGGGAAGCATTCACAACTAATCTAAGATTTTCCCTAAAGTATACAAACTTCACCCTAGGATAGAGGTTTTATGGGAATGTCAGCATCCTACTCGTATGTAGAAATGAATTGGAGCCTCACTGCTCCCTTATATATCATGTCTCATATATAGTGGTTCTTGATCTCAACGTGCTTTGACTTGTCATCATGGTTGTCTCCTGTACCTGATCAAAAAACCCCGTGAGTATTTACTAAAGCCACAATACTTCACAACTTGCCTAACTTGCTATATACTTGGCCTCTGAAGTGTTGAATGTGATAGATGTTTGCTTATTGCTCATCCAGAATATAATAGAGTCCAAAACTAAAACATCATCCTGACGTTCTCTTCCCGTCTTCTGGACTCTTTGCCCAATTTGTATATTCCTACAGTTGTCACCCTAGATGGGTGCTCCCTTTGACACTAGTATATATTTTGTTGTGGCAATATTGGCTACTCCCTTTGCCACTGTTGCTCCATCTATTATGTGAGTCCTTCTACTCCTCATAGTTTTGACGTAGTTCTAACAACTGGAGGTATTTTCTCCTCATAGTCCTCTCCCTCTTTCTGGAAGAATCCTTGAAACTTGTTGGCCTGCTAGCTCCCTCTTAACTAGGAGCTCTTTTGGTCATGATGATAGTACAACTCCTCCCTCTTTAGCACAAATCACTGATTCTAGGAGAACCCTCTTTCCATAAAATTTTGCTTCATTCTTCCAAATGTTTTCATTGGCTTTGGCAACCTTTACAATGTATTTACAACCCTCACAAGGAGGTCATGGAAGAAACAAATATAACCAAGCAAAGATACAAAGGCAAGATGCTTACTAATAGAGAAGCAACAACAATAATAATCTAGAAAGAGAGATATAAGATACCTATATTTTTCAGGAATGAAGAGAATTTCATAGCTCCCTCTTGATCCTCACTTTCTTTGCAAAATCCATCTTTGTCCTCATCGTCAGCTATTACTGCAAGATGTTTGCCTTTACTTAGAGTGAAATCGTCAACTTTCAATGCTCTAGCTATAGGGTTTTGTCCATAAACCCTAAGGCTTTCTTAATCATATCCCTTCAATATTTATCTAGGGTTTAGTAACCCTAGGACTACAAGGTGTTCCAAGAAAGGATCATATCACAAGTGTTATGACATCCCATTCTCTGTGAGTAAGAACCTTTCTTCTCAACTCCCTCTAATTCTAGAGAAAATTATCTTTGCTAATTACAATATTGACAAAGTCTGCTCAATGGTATATTTCTCTATTAAACTTTGTCCTCATTCACATACACCAACAATAGCGGCTACCAACATCATATATCCATTCTCATCAATATATAAATGATTACTACTCAACCTCACACTAATCAACATGCACAAGAATCATAGGATCAATGGCAATTCTTACTAATATTGATTAGCAAAAGTGCATTATGTCATCAACACATTCTCTACAACAATATAATGAAATATATGTAGGATTCTAGAATTTGTATTGAATGTCATGCACACCAAATGAGATATTACATGAGTTTTTGCTCCATGTGTACCAACATCCTTCGATTGTGCTATTACAACATTCTTACCAGACAACATGAATTACTTCAAAGGAACACACTCCACTTTCCCTTATGTCCCAGCTCAAACTTTGATTGATTTATTCTGCCAATTATTGCAAGGGTCTTGAGCATCAGTGAAACCAACACAATAATCAAGGTTTTATTCGATTAAAAACTTGCGCACAACACTTTCAGGCACTAGATTGAACCAGAGTGCTCCACATACTCGGCTATTCACCAAATCAAAGAAATTTTTCCAAATAGGTCTAGGTCGAACTAAAGCTATACCTTTGGGCACCACACTAAATGATAACTCAAAACCAAGTAAAGGGGATCACTTGTTGTTTGATTCACTAATTAGTGTAACATCTTCGAACTCAAAACACGATCAAAATTTGTCACAAAGATTGACTTTGTTTTAATGTAGAGTTGTTGTACCATAATTCCACAACGCATTTTGTTATGTGTCACACAATTTAATCTATGAATTTTACTAGACACAAATTAGTTAGCCTTGTCTACTTTAAAACAATCACATGACCATAATTATATTACAAATCATCACATTTGAAAACTTGTGCCAGAACAACAAAATAAAATTTATTCCAAGATTGATCTAGATAACTTTGACAACAATTAGTTGAACACTCGACCTCCATGTTTACTGCTAATATATAGATCACACATATGTACTCAATCACATCGATTACAAGATATAACAATTTTATGTGCAAGGTGTTACTTTTATCCAACCTCCAGTTGATGACCAAGACATTTTAAATTCACCCCCATCGCACCCATGTCAGAACAAGAAAACAAATAGAACGCATCTCTCTAATCAAATCGAACCATCATTGTTTGATGTCTTTGGCCCACTCTTGTCACAATCTTTAAGGAGTAATCTTCCAAAACCCTTTCTTAAGAAAACCATGCTATCATTTCCAAGATCTGAGGAAACTTTGCATTCTTTATAGTCACCTTCTAAGGCTTTTTGGCCTATGTTGTCATCACCCCTGAGGCCTTTCGATCCTCTGTAATTCAGACTGAGGCCTTTTAGTCCTCTTCCAAACCTACGACCTAAATATTTTCCTCTACCCAAATCTATGTTCCTATCTTGTTGAAAATTAAGGCACCCAACCTTCTTGAGGGCTTCGGCCCTGCCATAGACATAAGAACAAATATATTAGAAATGATCATCCTTCTTTCAATCAGATTTCTGGGCTAGGGCAAAGATTGGCCTTCATAGGACATAAATGTTTGGAAAAATCTCTTCAACATTTTGCCTCAAGTAGCTTGGCCTTTTTCAAGTCTCTTTGTTGGTTGTTCTATAACTTGCTTTGATACCATGTTGATTTTTCAAAGGTCTTCTTAGCTAATAATTACTTCTAATTATTTAATCTTTTTCATATTCTTATTCACCATTAAGAATTTAAACATAAGACAACAACAATAAAAATATTTATGACATTAGGATCATAAAGGGATAGTCAAACACATGAGACACAAAATTTTACCCTAGGAAAACTCACTTGAGGGAAAAACCCAACAACCTTTTCCTTAGAGAAATTATTCAATTCAACAAGAGATACAATCTGATTTTCTAGTAAAAAACAAATTCAAACTCGCCATAATTACACCGAAGTCAAACTTTTTCAACCAGAGACAAATTCGGCCTTTGGAAATCTCAGCCTACTACCTCAAAAATCAGTTTCTTATTTCTTCATAAATTAGGTATACCCAGATTGTCGACTTGCCCTTTAAACTTGATATGCCCTTTCCTTTCTCCTTCTTCACATGAACAAAAGTAATATGAATTTCCTCCCAGTTGATCAAGTCTAATGGGTATATATACTGATTGAATGAACTTGAAATGGTGTTTCTGAAGGTTCAAGCCAATGTGAGCTTTTTGGAGGGTCGACTTAATATTCTTGGAGCCAGAGATTCAAATTTAGAATTCAAAATTCCCTCTTTTCAAAGCCAATGTGAGATTTTTGGAGGGTCAACTTAATATTCTTGAAGCCAAAAATTCAAAATTCCCTCTTTTCGAAGCCAACATGAAGAACATGTTCTCGATTTATATAATTGAAGGGATAAAATATTAATCATGAAGATTGACCATAGCTATAATATTCAACATTGTTGGGCCTCCCACTCTTCCTTCTCTTGCTCTTGCATCATTGTTCATTTTATTTTGCCAATAAAAATACTTTTTGTGCCTCATTGCTTCCAAAATTTGGGTTTCAACTGATCATCCCATCATTTTCTTAGGTTTTGTCTACCTTCCCCATTGGTTTTTTGGGAGGTGATGGTACTTGTAATACCCCTACCTATTTTGATCATGCAAATATATGTACCCTATATTTTAGGCTAGTGAGATGGCAAATATATTATGTGGCTTGTGTGCCCATGTAGTTGCATTGGATATTGATGTGTTGGTTTTGCCTAAGTGGTCAAGGAAGCCATGATGTGAATATTGTAAATTTCTACATGTTTTTATAAATTAATAAAATAAGGCTTCTTGCAGAGCCCGCTCCACAAAAAAGGCAACATTTGGATTTAGTGAAAAAGTGCACATTGGACCCACATGGCTTCAATGAGTGCCACATAGTCAGTTAGGGCCATGCATTTAAAAAGTATGATGGATTTGTTTGAGTTGTGATTCATTCATTCATTATTCAGCGATGATTGAGGGAACTGAGTCTGGTAATTGATGGCTAGTGAGTCATGGGGTTGGACTATGGAACTAGTTGGGGTGTGGTTATTAAGTTCATTATTCCAACAGATGCATCCAATTTTTATGTGAGCTCCAAAAAAGCTCCATGAGTTGGTGGCTCCAAGGGTTTGTTGGCCACGATTATGACTTAGTTCCATGGAGTTCTGGTAGGGAACTCGATTGGAGATAGTCTGAGAGTCCTTGTTGGGCTCTGGCACTAACTGAGGGGTTTATTCAATTTGGTTGTTTGACACTTGGACATTGGGCAGGAGCAAGGTTGTTGGAGTTTCAAGCAGAGACAGTTCCAGCCAACCATAAGATGCCCTTGAAGGTAGACACAACCGAGTGTTTTGGGCTACGCCACTTGTGTGCCGATCAGGGGGACATGAGCCTATGGATAGAGAAAAAGGTTGTAGGGCTTGGTATCTTGGCTTGGGTTTTTGTTATTATTTGTCAATTTTTTCCTCTATATTTATTGTCTTACCCCTGAGGTGACCTATGTTTGAGCTTATGAACCACATGGCCTACGACTAAATCGAACGTGGAGAGCCTGTAGCCAGTTGTTTCTTTTCAACAGATAAGTACTTGTGTTATTGTTCATCAATTTCTATCATGTGTGATTTTTGTACAATTGATAATTTTGCTTCTGCCAATGAATTTTAATTCTGAATTACGCATTGGGGATGGAACACAGATTGTGAATCCCCCCCCCCCCCCCTT